>JAYJMJ010000002.1:3342029-3354603 GCA_036873875.1 Laminaria ephemera
AGGGGGTGGGGTGTATGGCATGGGGTGTATGGGATACGGGATGGGATGTATGAGGTGGGGGATAGGGGATACTAGGGGTTGAAGGAAGGGATATACACGAACGACTATAAACACCCTACAACCCTAATCCTATTTTACGGAGGGTAAGGGACGGGGGGTGGGAGGTAGGGAATGGGGGAGAGGGGAGAGGGGACGGGGGACCGGAGGATGGGGGGCAGGATATAGGGGATGGGGTATGGGGGGCAGGGGAGATGTAGGGGGGTGAAGGGAGGTCTGTATACGACTTGGCTCAGTTTCGACAAAATGGTCGTAATACACGTGACTATAGACACTAACCCTAAAACCCTAACCCTATTTTACGGGGGGTAAATGATAGCGGATGGGATGCAGGGAATGAGGGAAAGGGGATAGGGGACGGAAGATGGGGGGAAGGATATACGGGATGGGGTGTACGGGATGGGGGACAGGGGATACATGGGAGGGTAGGGGGACAGGACAGGAGATAGGGGGTGGGTTGTATGGGATGGGGAACAGCGGATAGGGGGTTGAAGGGAGGGGCGTATACGACTTGGCCCAGCTTCGACAAAATGGTTGAAACATACATGACATCAAAACACTATATAACCCTAACCCTAGTTTACGGGGGGTAAAGGATAGGGGACGCGGGGGGTACGGAATGGGGGAGAGGGGAGAGGGGACGCGGGGTGGGGGGAAGGAGATAGGGGATGGGGTGTTCGGCATGGGGGACAGGGGATACATAGGGGGATAGGGGACAGGAGATAGGGGGTGGTGTATGGGATGGGGTGTATGGGATACGGGATGGGGTGTATGAGGTGGGGAATAGGGGATATTAGGGGATTGAAGGGAGGGGGTGTAAAACGACTTGGCCCTGCTTCGAAAAAATTGTTAAAACAAACATGACATCAAAACACTATATAACCCTACAACCCTAACCCTATTTTACGGAGGGTAGGGGGCAGGGAGTGGGAGGTAGGGAATGGGGGAGAGTGGATAGAGGACGGTGTGCAGGGGACGGAGGATGGGAGGATGGGGGGCAGGAGATAGGGGATGGGGGATGGGGGGCAGGGGATATGTAGGGGGTTGTAGGGAGGTCTGTATATGACTTGGATCAGTTTCGACAAAAAGGTTGTACTCGTATTACACCTGACTTTAAACACCAACCCTATAACCCTCACCCTGCATTACGGGGGGTAAATGGTAGCGGATGGGGGGTAGGGAATGGGGGAGAGGGGATAGGGGACGGGGGATGGGGGGATAGGGGTATATACGAGATAGGGGATGGGGTGTATGGGATGGATGGCAGGGGATACATAAGAGGATAGGGGACAGGAAATAGGGGTGGGGCGTATGGGATGGGGTGTATGAGGTGGGGGATAGGGGATACTAGGGGGTTGAAGGGAGGGATGTACAGGACTTCGCCCACCTTCGACAAAATACTTTAAATGTATTTGACTTTAGACACTATAAATAACCCTATAACCCAACCCCGACCCTAACCCTGACCGTGCGTACTCCAAATTGAAAATACACCAGAAGTACTGACTGTCTGACAGGTACAGAGACGTCCGTCTCAGATGCTGAGATGGATACTGTAGATCATCCCGACACCAGTTTCGAAAATTGCACCAATCCTTCTTACAACAGCGCAACGGGCACCATTGCATCACGTTCGGAAATATAAGAGCCGCTTGATTATTAAACGTTATACTAAACGGTCTTTACATTTCCGAACATACTGGTATTTACTACCACTCCTGACTATTTTCGAAATTCGAGCGCTTCAGCCAAGCAGCACAAGCAGAAACACAAACTCCAGCAAAAAAAGCAGGCCACCACCACATGCATGTAGATGGGTGCAAATATCAGTTTTAACGTGAAGAACACACACACACCACAGCACAAGCAATGACTTCCACGAAGCAACTATTAATACTGGTATTAATAACAACGTTGCTGTTGTAGACTTAAGTGACACTCACGTGAGACCCTGCTGGGGTGGGGTCTGCAAGCTCCTCATTCCGAGCTTCGTGTGTATCCAGCCCAGGCAGGAGTAGCCCGCGAGGAACAGATGGCACGTGGAAAGTTGACATCGTCGTGATGCGGCTTCAGACCTGCGGCGTGTCATAGCGGAGGGGGTGCTGTCAGTACCTGCTGCCGCTACTACTGCTGCGGCTGCGGCTGCGGCTGCTGCTGCTGCTGCTGCTGCTGCTCCTGTTGCTGTTGCTGTTGTTGCTGCTGCTGTTGTTGCTGCTGCTGCTGTTGTTGTTGCTGCTGCTGCTGGGGGTGTTGCTGTTGTATTCGTAGGCGAAGTTGCGAGTTGACGCTACACAGCTGTATCGTACCAATACACCAACAGTTTGATACAGCCAGCAGCCAGCAGCAGGCAGATCTGCGCCGTGCCATAGGGAAGGGGGTGCCTGCAGCGCTGCTGTATAAGGCAAACTTGCGTGTTGGCGCCAAACTGTCGAGTGGTATTTTGATTGCGAGCAGCAATTTGATCCAGCAGCAGAAGGCAAACTTGCGTGTTGGCGCCAAACTGCCGAGTGGTATTTTGGCTACAACAAGCAGCAATTTGATGCAGCAGCAGAAAACAGCAGCAGCAGCGGCAGCAGGCAGACCTGCGGCGCGCCATAGCATAGGGGGTGGTCTCAGCGTCTGTTGCTGCTGCTGCTGCTGCTACTGCTGCTGCTGTTGTTGTATAGGCGAGCATGCGAGTTGGCTGCGGTGTGGTGCAGCAGCGCGCAGCAGCAGCAGCAGCGGTGAAATGTACTCATTCGTAGTACAGAAGCGAGATGCTTCAAAAATGAAAAAAAAATGCACTGCCCAAAGCACAAAGCACCTCAAGGAACAAACACAACACAACACAACTCATAATTGAGAGCTGGCCTGACCTTGTGGCTTTGCAATCCGTTGCGTCTCCCTTTCCTTCGGCGTGTTTCAGCGATGTATAGCTCGCCACCCTAATGCAACACCAGCAGTAGCACCAGTACCCGCCTATCTGTGAAGCTCTTCACGAAGAAAGCAGCACACCCTCGAAGCGCCGGCAGCAGCAGCAGACAGCTGCGGCAGGATTAGAGTCTTGACATTTGACGGAAATGTTGGAAATGTCCCGAACTATCGGTATAACTCAGCCAATAAACCTTGACGTCGTCGTAATCACCTTCCTGGAAATTTCTTGCACTAAAAGTAAGACCGAAAACTTTCTCAAAACTCTGATGGCTTCCAGCCAATCAGGTCGTTGCAAAGAATCCGGTAGCAGACCGCAAACACGGGTTTATATAGACGTTGATATAGACATGTCAAGGCATATTATGACCTTAACATGCTATATTTAGTGCAAAGTATATGTCAGTCAAGCAGTCAAACCGGAGTCATACGATATCATTTCGGGACCCGTGACAACAACCATACTTTCTCGGCAACTAATAAATCGCACGAGCAGACCGGCTGCGGAGACCTTGCTTGGGAAAGCGTTGCACCCAGCAGTCGAAATCCTGGGCAGCAGGTGGATCGGTTGGAGGTTGGAGACCGGGTATCGCCGGCGTACGTATCAACTGGATCGCTACCTACGGCGGTGGCCCTGGCGCTCTTCTCTGCACAAGGTACGCGTGCTTGATCTGACCCTACAGCAGCAGCTGCGGGAAGATATAGGGGTTGACGAGAGGGTAGGGTTGGACTCTCATGGTTTTGCTCGTTTAAAAAACAACTGTGTTTTATTTTTCGGGAGGTTTTTCTGGCAAGGCGTATACTGAAGCCTTCATGTTTTGTGTTTTTCGTTGCTGTCTCTCTATCGGGTAGACCGCCCCGCATATGTGTTCTTTTTTGGCGATTTTTGAGACAAAAACATCTACAAAATAGAATACTTGGTGAGGATGGGTCACACCAAAAAGAAGCGGAACGTATGGCATGAAATCGGATACGTAAAGAGTCTCCTACACGCCAGACAGCACCAGGCAGGGCTGAGCAGGCACCAGCAGTATCGACACAAGCGCTTGGGAAGGAGGTAGAGTGTCTATCCCTCCTAGTGGGGGTTGGGGTGACTCCAGCAACAGCTTGGAGAGGGAGCCTGCCTGCTGCTCCTCCTTGGTGCATCCCAGCCATTGAGTGAGATTTTCACGTACGTCTATCATACCTGTTGCTTGAGAGATTCGACCCACGAGTGGAGTGTTTTCCGTTCAAAGCGATGCACAGCAGCACTATTAATGCTGATGGGGAGCGAGGGTACATAGCGTTAATCCTATCGTAGCACACGGTGTGCGCGAGTGCTGCTGCACCGAAGCATCTTGGGCGGAGTTGTGGGTTAGCTATCTCCTATGCTTGGCGTGTGTGACGACAGAGGTGCAAAACGAGCCCTAGTATTTATAGTCCGATTTCCATCACTATCGTCGAGTCGAAAATCTGAAAAACACCTGGGACACCGATACCAATTGCTTCGCATCGATTTGCCGAAGCTATCACATCGGTTTGCCGTGCTTTGTACTCGGTCCTGTGCTGTTGCCATCCAACTCCTACCCGTCTATCCACTATCCTCGTCATCTCTCGCAGCCTGGAGAGTTCGGACAGCTGCTGGAGCAAATATAGGGGATCCGGCTTGACGGGAAGCGCAAACCTGGGAACCCGGATACCCGTCTATTGAATAGGTACGGTGGCCTGTGATGGTATAGTGAGCGATGTTATGTTCTTGTTGTCAAGAGTACTGGTACTCGTAGTCGAGAGTAAGAGCAATGTTGCAGGGTGTGCCTGCATGCTTGCCTGTGCTCTATGGTGCTTGTTTGTGCTGGTGGTACATAGGTAGGCTTTGAGCTTTGCCCCTAGAGGGCATGTGGCTTTTATCGTTCAATTCATTGTTCGGCGATATGATACGAGAGTGTCAGGCAATACCACCGTTGACCGTCTCTCAAAAGATGCTATTAATACATACTCGCAAGAGACTGCGGTTTGACGATTTGACTGACCGTTATTTGATACTAAACGTAGTATAATAAGGCATACATTTGCTTTGACGCGTCAATAATGACCGGTCTCCTTATAACGTCTTTGGTGCACGGTGTTCTTAAAACGTGGTTGCTTTTGTTTGTTTTTGGTCCAACCTGGTTCAGTTTCCACTGCTGTTGTAGCGTGACACGACTACCGCTGCTGCTGCTGCTGCTGCTGCTGCTGCTGCTGCTGATGCTTCGAAAGTGTTCCTTTTGGAGTAAGTACCTCTGGCCCAATTGAGACCCTACCTGGTAGTCTGTAAAGGTGATGGCGATATGGTATGATTCAGCGGTTCTTTGGAATGGATATGATATACGAGGAGGGGTATTATCAGACAGCCCGACGGGCTGTGGAAATTTAGTGAACGGGTAGCTCAATGTACTCTCTGGGCGATGTTTGTGTTGTCTAACCGTCCTTTCTACCCAACGACATCGAGCACATCCAGTGTCCGTGCCGAATCTTCATGCTAGAGAGATAAACGCTCTGTCGGCACATACTCGAGACAGAGGTATACAGCAGTTCATCGCAAAGACACTCGTAGAGAGATTGGGCCGTGCAGTGCTAAGTAACGTAATGCGATGCACGTGAAAATCATGGCTCGTATCACTATCATACCGGTATGTATGTTCCTGGGGGGGGAGCAGACGCGCATAGACTCGGCTGGCCTAGAGAGGAAAACTAACGAGCGTCCTGCTATTAATGGTTGAGCTGTAGGGTAAACATGATGAACATCGTACCATACACGGCACAGCAATGCAACGCAATAACGCAATGCAAGACAGCAACAAAAACCATGCATCATACCATATGAGGGAAGAACTAAATTATTGTGAATCTGTCTGTACGTCCTCGGACATATCATCACCATTATGTCCGAAAATGTAAGGATCGTTTCATCTTCATTTGGATATACAAACGGTCCTTAAAGTTATGTCCTTAGTGGTTTGTATCACGTCTACGGCCCTGTCTGTGTTATCTTTCCACGATACACAACATCTAGGACATCCAGTGTCCGTGCCGATGCTTATGCTTCATCCTAGAGAGATACGTACAAGCTCTGAAACTACGAGACAGGGAGACACAACGTAACAACAGGAAGTAAATGGAGATTTGGCGAGGCAATTCCGAATGCGGTACGTACATAAACATGTGTGTTCTTGACATTCGACCGTTCTTCCGTTCTTTATTCCCATGACACCCTGCTGGTTTTCATAGGTTGTGTACTGCTGCTGCAGGTTCGGCTTTCATTTTGCTTTTCGTATCCTGTGTATGTTTGGCATTGCATGTATCCCTGCTGCTGTACTCACTCGCATGCCTCGCAACTGATATTTTTGCGATAAATTATTATGTCTCTACTCTTCTGTGTCGTTTGTGACAACTTGACAACAGAGCTTGTACGAATCTCCAGCGGTGTACTTAGTGCTGTATCTCTAGGGTGATTGATCGGCACGAACACTGGATGTACAGCATACCGCAAGTTCGATGGGTAGAAAGAACAGTAAATAGAATGGTTCCATGTGAAGAACACACACACACGTTTGGCATTGCATGGCCGAATCTCATTTACTCGTGTGTATTTGCAATGTGTCGTTATCTCTTACCTCATAATTTGTGACTATGATACTGGTATTCTGCACAGAGCTTGTACCTCTCTAGGATGAGGTATCGGCACGGCACGGACACCGGATGTGCGCCATGTCAATGGGTAAAACTATGAAAGAACGGTTTGTTGTGAAGGAACACACATCGTACACACACGTGCTGCTTTCGTTCACCCAATAGAGGGAAATGCCATAAAATCTCCATGTTCACACACCACTCTACTACTACACAAAACAGAGAAATATAATAGTACGTGTCAAATACCAGATAAGCGGTTAGAGATCAGCCAAGGCAATGCCAAGCGAGCGTTCGTACTGGATACGAAAAGCAGACCATACAGCAATCAGCAATCAGACAAAGTGTTGGACAAATTGCGGGAGAGAAAAATCAGCAAACAAAAGACAAAAAAAAAGGAGCAAAACGTAGACTTGGCAAGCCCAGCGGTTTTACCAGACCCCTCTTCCCACTCTGTAATCAGATTTCCACACTAATTCCACATATTTTGTCCCCCAGTACGTGGGTGATCTAAAACCAGACACGAATTTCGTTGTGTCTTTTCCCACACTGTAATTTTTCCACACTAATTCCAAGTAGTTTATCCTCTAAAACGTGGTGGCTGTTCGTGCAGTTCTGGAGGCATTGTCCTAAAGGACCATGAATTTCGCAACACACTGCTGCACACACCCACACGGTTTTACAACTTTCACCAAATATTCCACACTAATTCCAAGTGGTTTGCCCCCCAAAACGTGCAGTTCCGAAAACACCCAGCCGTTTTACAACTTTAACCCAAACGTTCCTCACTAATTCCAAGTGGTTTGTCCCCCAAAACGTGCAGTTCTGAAGCACCCAGCGTTTTTACAAGCGTTCCACACTAATTCCGAGTAGATTGTTTCCCAAAATGTGAGTGCAGTGTACATTGCGAGCGAGCACATACTGCTGTACCTGGTATAGTATGAATATTCTCCATGCCATCCTCTATTACGTGGTGCGTTCAACACACCGATAATTACGTTAGAATTCCTTGTCCAGCATGGCTTCAGGAACTGCACTCCAAAAAACACAATTGCTTGGAATTCGACGTAGATACATGTGTTCGTACAGGTAAACGGGTTAAGAAGCGTCATCATGTCACAGGAGCAGGAGCAGGAGAAGGCATAATATAACACATCATGTTCAGAAAAGAAAAAATACATACCTGGTAAATTATAGATTCGAAGAGCAAGAACTATTAATAGGCCAATTCTTATGCAGTCGAATTTGGAAGGATCGAAAAAGGACACGTACCAGGTGTGCATAGCGTTAATCATGCAGCAGCGGCAAAGACGTGGGAGTTGACGGGTCTATTTTTGAGCGGCCAAATGCCTCTTTAGACTCAATATACCAGTTTTAATGCAGGGAGTTCCATGACGGATGTCCGTCAAGGGGCAAGAGTGCCGTCGACCGACATCTATCTCCAACCGATACTCATCTACTGTACCGGTACCAGGTATTTGTTGCGATTTCCGGAACTTGTGCTGCTGCTGCTGCTTCACTGCTAGAACTGCGTCTGCTGCTGCTGCTGTGCTGCAGACGTGAACAGTGTGATGTATGATGTGTGAGAGTGGGGATGCAATTTCAATAAATACACCAAATTCATTTGAAAAGAGAGCCGGAAGAACAAGCTGCAAATCATTCAATCAATCGGTTCAGCCCGTCCAGTTTAGTTTACCTGGTACATTTTTATTCATTTGGTAACGGTATGACAAGCCAGTACCGGCAGATGACGGTGTGACAAGCGAGTACCGTTAGATACGGCAACATGGAAAACAACCACTTGGCTTCGTTGCTGCTTGCCTGACATCCACGATAATAGTGGCTTGTACTCGTGCAGTCTGATCTCAGCTGCAACGTGCACTCGTCCTCATACACAATGCTTGCTCTTTGGCGCTGCCTTCCAGGGGCTAGATCACACTTTTGAGACGGGTTTATACACTCCATTCTCTCTCCACAAAACAAACCCTATATTATATCGTAGTGGGGAGGTGGGAGAAGAGCCTGCTATTAATAAGTGAATCTGAGTTACGACTAGGGAGGGAGAAGGAGAAAGAAAAAGTGCGAAGATACTATTATAGATGGGATGAACATAAAAAAAATATATAGCGTAAAATTATATCTCTCACTTACCCATACTACATGTCATCCTCTACAAAGCAAACCCTGTACTCGTATTTTTTGCGTAGCTTCCGTCTCACTTTGCTGGTACCTGGTATACGTTTATGAGCGGTACCGGTATAGTCTAGTCTATAATAACAGCAGTACTGGTAGATAGTGCAAGCTCTTGAAAAGCAATGCGATGGGATAGACGATTGTTGTTGTTGTTGTTCTCTTCACAATCAAGTCCGTGGTCACAGGACAGGCAGGCTCCAGTCACTCTTCTGGAGACGATAGGAGCCCCGGAGTCAAAGATGCTATTTTTTCAATAGGATACCGCGGCTTGACCCCTGACTAGCCGCCCCCTGCACAACTACTAGCATGTTTAGGCCAACAGACAAACTGAACGGTCTCCTACCGTATTTATTGATAACAACTTTTCTCGGGGAGACACTGCTGTTTACTGCGGCATGTAAGCTCTACAAAGCTACAGTAGTCAGATATACTACCTGCTACCGCGATCATATATGCCAGGTATAGGTCTAGACTTTGCATTCACATGCATACAGTACTGCATATCCGCCAGCCCACCAGTAATATCCGCTCGCTTGACTGTACCGTGATCACATCATACGATACCAGGTATCTGGCATGTCATAAGTAGAGATGGGCACCGGATAGAAAAAAAAACGGCTCACCGCGGTTTTTCGAAACAAGAACTGGCAGTTTTTGTGGTCCGGTTAACCGGTTAAACCGGAAAACTGGTTGACTTGTTTTCCACTTAAAAAACTTGACAGCATGAAAGTTGCCAACGTCGATTGTGCCTATTTGAAGGGCCACTCCGGACATTTTTGTTTTGTTTTTGTTAATAATTCGAGTAAAAAAAACTGTAGAAATATTCTTTCAGCAGAAGCTATATTATTTCCAACATATATTCTAGCGGTTGGAAACACGCCTTACGGAAAGCGGCACACCTCCTGAGAAAAAAACGTTTTTTTGTTTAGTTTCGTTTTTTATACCGGGTACCGGGTACCGGTATATGTTGGGGCACCATCTACACTAAAACGAGCCTGCAGCAATGAACGATGGGAATACAAACATGACAGCGTGAAAGTTGGGCTATAAAGGTAACGAACAGAACCAAACACGCCCTTGGGAGTGCACAAGGTTCAAATCGAGGAAAATCGATCACCTGCTGTGGTTTCCAGTGTTTTGGAGGCTTTAATACCTGCCAAACAAGAACCGGTTTTTCGTTTTTGAGAATACTAACACCTCCTACTCGGTACTCGGTTTTTTGAAAATGCTATCCGGTGCCCATCTCTACACCCCACACACCCAACACTCGCACACGCCAAACACGCACAACATGTCGAAGTGCCTGCAGGAGTCGCTGTTGTACAGCTGTAATGAAGATGTCAGTACTGCTCAGTTCATCACGGGAGGAAATTGGATATGTTTGTTTTCGTAGGCAAGGGCGAATATATTCCGAGGGTGTTTGGCATGGCTTCCGGCGGTATATCTTGAAGTGATTGCACCACTTATTGAGTTATAATGCCGGTCGCCCGGGTGGTCTAGTGGTTAACCTCGAATACTAGTAAGGTTGGAGTCAGGGGTCCAAATCTCGGTATGTGAGGGTATCCGCAGCCCGCAGCATTTCACGTTATAAAGTGCTGTATCCCGCATTAAAAACGCCTTCCTACAATGAATGAAACCCAATAAGCCGGATAGTCGGCACCTCCGTTTCACGACTGACTATTATTTTAGTCCGACTAATAACTAGTCGGTGACTTAAGTCGTACCGACTCACAGCCCTATCATTTACAGTATGCGGGTCTGATTGCCTAGCTTTTGCGGAGGTTTTGAGCCCTGGTCATGTGGACTAACAAGCAGGGAGACTATTGCTTGTACTCGTCGCACGATGGTAGCGGTGACGGTGACTTGTGGAGCTTCGGGCGGGAGCATGAAGTGTGCGGGTCTCTGGTCGTGGTGTTTTCTTTGCAGTCGGACGTCGTGCTTCACTGTAAATGACATTTTTCCAGCTGATCAACATCAATATTCGTGGCGATCCATCTCGAAGAGACGCATTATTTGCGAACGCAACCAAACACGAACTTTTGAGACACCACAAGGTGCCACTCAATGAAAACGCACACTGGGGTTTTCAATAATATGGATGCTTTACCACTTTAAAACCGGTTTAACCGGTTTTCGGTTAACCGATTAAAACCGGCAGACAAAAACCGGTTTAACCTGTTCTTTTTTTTTTTAGAATAACGCCTCCTATCCGGTTTTCGGTTTTTCGAAAATGCCATCCGGTGCCCCATCTCTAGTCATAAGTCCATGTTGGGTCTGCGTCTGCTATTAATATGCATACCCTTACCACTCACCACATGTACATGATTCCAGGAATCTTACGTGAAGCTATGATATCCGTTCGCTTGTCTGTCCGTTAAAATCAGAAACGACACAGAAGATATGAAAACATTGTGTGGAACACCATATCATGTCACCTAAGATACGACGAGACATGGATGATCATGTTCTTATTGTTGTGAACGTAACTCTTGTGCAACATACTCCTGCTGTGTGGCGTACCTGGTACAAGACAGTGCTGCTTGACAGAGCACCAGTAGCAGGTAACAGGTATGTGAATATGTCCGTTATCTTGGTTGCGCTTTTCTGTGGTTAGGTGGTGAGCCGTACGAGAGAGAATGGAAGAAGTTGTTTTGTCTTGTGGCATAACACACGCGCAATTTAATACCCAGGGGTACAGCAGTATAGTTAAAACTCGTATAGATGCATAAAATATAAAATGTCATACATACCCAGGTGCTCATACCGTAATCTGTCAAGCGCGCAAGCGCCCGCTTTCAGCTCGGGGGTTCGTAGGGTTTTGGGAGGCATTTTTGTAAAATGCCCTTCGCGAACCGTACAATCGAACAGGGGCAACACGACCGCGCCCGAATCTGGTACGAAAACCGTATCCTCGTATACCAGGGTACGAGCTATTTAATACCGGTATACGGTTGGTATGGACCGGTACCGGCTAGCTACGAGTACGGCTAAGCCGTCTGTCTGCCTGTCTACAGGGTTCGTTATGCAAAATTTGCAAAGCATTCCGTTGTATCGAAATTACGTACGATTTCGAATTATTACGACGTGCAAAATTTCAGTTTGAAAAATAATCCATGTTTTTGTTGCTTTCGTTAAACTCGAATTACGTACAAAAAAACAGTTTTGCAAAATAACCATGTTTCCGTTGTTTTCGTTGCATATGCGCGTCGAATTGAACTCCCTACCCTAAAATTGGTATAATAAGCTAGACGGGTATTATAGCCTGTCGGATTCCGAAACTGCCATTACCTCTCGCTGGTTGTTGCCTGTGGGCGTCGTACATAATCTGTTGCGTGCAATTTTTTTCTGTTTTGAACGACGGGAATGGTTGTCTTAGCGTCACTGTGTATGGGGAGTACTACTATTGTTTACTCTGTTTTTCGTTTTTCGACGAAGCTGTATGATGGGGGATTTTTGTCGGAGACAACGTAGTTTTGCTTTATGAGGCGAATGTCCCAGGAGTCCTGCCGTTTCGCGTAGCACGCTATCTGTAGTTGTAGACTGTAGCACGTTGTTATGAAAAAAAGTTGATCACTCTGCGTGTGATACTCAGCGTCTATCCGTGTTAGTATTTTAGTTCAAATGCAGCAGTAGCCTATGCATAAATATTTAGCAATACCTGTCCACACTTTTTCCACTACCACTCTGGCCACTTCAAATCCTCGCAAAATACTCGCACGCCATCCCCGCGTCCCATCCACTCCTCTTCCTCCTCTCACCTCCCCCT
>JAYJMJ010000002.1:3410715-3420813 GCA_036873875.1 Laminaria ephemera
CTCGCCAAACATCTCACGGCGTTTCGCGCTTGGTGCACGCGATGTTTGCCTGGTCGGTGAAAACCCGACGTGCTCCGCGCCGGCATTGTAGGGATGCGAGGGTCTATGGTCACATGACTTTGGCCATGCATGAAATGAGTACACCCCCCCCCTCCCCACCCCTCGCGCGACCCTGACACAAGCATTTTACGAGTATACACATTAAATAATTCTCAAGTACAATGCCATCAAGTTCTAACACAGTACATACTCGCAGGTTGTACGCTTACCGAGTTCAATTGAGTGGCAGTGTGGATGATGCGAGGAATACCACTCAAGACGTCGGACGTTGCGAAGTTATGTTGGTGAAAGTAGATATTCTCCACCGTTGATTGGCTGGAGCTCGTAGAGCCAGCGCCACCCAGGGAGGATAGAGGCGCACCAATAGGGGGCATTTCCGCCGCACCCGGGGAGGATAGGGTCCCACCCCCGGTTCAGAAATCCCTTCGTACCTTTGCAACTCCGACAACCCGGAGACGAAAGCGATGTTCCCCGGGGTCGATACCACCCCGCACGGTGTGGAAACCCCAACGCCGCTGGCTGGTTGCTGATTGCCGGGGGCTCGTACATCAAACCAGCACCACCGGGGGAGGATAAGGTCCCATCCCCGGTTCGGATTTCCTTCCATACATCTACAACTCCGACGACCCGGGGACGAAAACGGATATCACCCGAGTCGATATCGCCTCGCATGGTGTGGGAACCCCAACCCCACCAGCCGATTGCTGATTGGCTGGTGCTCGTATATAGAGCCAGCGCCACCAGGGGAGGATAGCGCCACATCCCCGGTTCATACATCATTCTATATCGCTACAACTCCGATAAATCAGGGACGAAAACCGAGTTCTCTCGGGTCGACACTGCCACTCACGGTAAACCCAATCCCATTGGTTAATCGCTGATTGGCTGGAGCTCGTAGAGCCAGCGCCACCCGGGGAGGACAGAGGCACACCAATGAGGGGCAGTTTCGCCGCACTCGGGGAGGATAGGGTCCCACCCCCGGTTCAGAAATCTCTCCGTATATTTGCAACTCCGACAACCCGGGGACGAAAACGAGGTTCCCCCTGATCGACACCGCCCCGCACGATGTGGAAACCCCAACGCCACTGGCTGGCTGCTGATTACCGAGAACTCGTACACAAAACCAGCGCCACCGGGGGAGGACAGTGTCCCATCCCCGGTTCGGAATCCTTCCATACATCTACAACTACGACAAACCGGGAACGAAAACGGATATCAGCCGGGTCGATACCGCCTCGCACGGTGTGGAAACCCCAACCCCACCGGCCGATCGCTGATGGGCTGGGGCGCGTACATAGAGCCAGCGCCACCCGGGGACGATAGTGTCCCACCCTCGGTTCGGAAATCCTTCCATACATCTACGACTTCGATAAACCGGGGACGAAAACGGTGTACCCCCGTGTTGATACCGCCCCGCACGGTGTGGAAACCCCAACGCCACTGGCTGGTTCTTGCACTGTTGGGTAACTCATTGCACGGGGTTGGCTTATCTCACGAGGAGAGGAAGGTTGCGCACGGTACCGCCGCTATGAGGCGGAGGAGAGGAAGGAAACCAGATATAAAAATATGTTATTAGCCACGTAGAGTCCCAAGGCAATAGGAGTGGAGAAGATATGGCAGCAAAGATAGAGTGCCACACAGGGCACCATCAGACCATGAATACTCCAGAGTGGGACCGCCAATCTTATCAATATGAATAATCAACCATCTCCGTAGATCCTATGCAGTCACACCTATCAGAAGCAATGCGCAATCAATTAATATATAATTTATCTTGCACCGGGAAGATGCGTGATTGATCAGCCTCCCTTGTCTGCGGCATTGCCGTAATCGTGTTCACGCCGTCCTAAAATCACCCCAAAACCAAAAACCAAATAATCACTCATCCATCAAAATCCCATGGTTATTCCAAATCAAACACAAGTTTCTAAACCATACTGACATGAGCTAAAAAAACCCAGTCAGCACTCAGCGCCGTAACTAGTAGACGATTTGTCTACTGTACCGCATACAATTATCCCGGTAAGAGCTTCCACACCCTTCTTCGCTCTCTCGCTCAGACGACTTTGGCGGGGGCCAGAGCGCCGGGGCGGGGGTAGCTTGTAGCTGTTGCTGCTGCTGCGGCAGCGGCGGCAGCGCCTGCTGCTGTTGGGGCGACCCCTGCTGCTGCTGTTGCTGCTGCAGCTGCTCTTGCTGGACGTCGCTGCTCGCCCCCCTCCCCTGCTCTCTCTCCACGGAAATGTCCTCCATATCTCCTTCCATGACTGCTCCACCAACCACAACCTCCTGTTTATCTCTTTCCTTGGCCTACGCGTGCTCCTCCGATCGCTGCTGCTGCTGCGTAAGTAGCGGCGGCGGCGGTGGCGGCGGCGGTGGCGGTCACCTCTCTAGCTCTACCACAACCCCCTTCTCTTTCAGATGTCCCTGTTGCAACTGAATCCCCCGCTCCATATCCTCCTGCTGCTGTAAATGTTGTAAATAATCCCTGATTGGACCAAGAATGAGTCCATAAAGCTCGTCCCGCTGAACCCGGATCCCGTGCTGTTGCTGCTGGCCCATTTGCCGGCCGATCTCATGTATTACCCCGAATAGAGTTTCTTGAGGTGTCGGGTAAGTTGTGCTCCCTTGGGCATCCGTTAAATCCTCGACTGCTCTCTCTTCACGGAGGACGGCCATGGCATAGCGCTGGATTTCGGTTGCAGCATAGGAAGCCGCGGCCTTGTTTGCTTGCAGCGTTAACTGTGCCTTCTCTCCCAGTGAGCAGGGGAGATCATCCCAGCAGGGCTCTCGGTCTCCGCGGCTGTATCCCTACCCAACCGACTATCATGTTCTTATTTTCACCTCCTGGTCTCCTGGCACGAGCACCTAAACGTGACCTTCTAACGCTAGCATGTTGGGTAGCCCATTGCACGGGGTCGGCTTATCTCACGAGGAGAGGAGAGTTGCGCACGGTACCGCCGCCATGAGGCGGAGGAGAGGAAGGAAACCAGACATAAAAATATGTTACCGTTATTAGCCACGTAGAATCCCAAGGCAATAGGGGTCGAGAAGAAGCAGTGACAGCAAAGATAGAGTGCCACACAGGGCACCATCAGACAATGGATACTCCAGATTGGGACCGCCAATCTTATCAATATGAATAATCAACCATCTCCGTAGATCCTGCAGTCACACCTATCAGAAGCAATGCGCAAACAATGAATAGATCATGAATCTTGCACCGGGAAGATACGTGATTGATCATGCACATAGAGCCAGCGCCACCCGGGGAGGATAGGGGCCAATCCACGGTATAGGAATCCTTCCATACATCTACAACTCCGAGAACCCGGGGACGAAAACGCAAATCACCCGGATCGATACCGCCCCGCACGGTGTGGAAACCCCAACCCCGCCGGCCGATCGCTGCTTGGCTGGGGCTCGTATATAGAGCCAGCGCCACCAGGGGAGGATAGGGTCCCATCCCCGGTTCATTAATCCTTCTATATATCTACAACTTCGACAAACCAGGGACGAAGACGGAGTTCCACCGGGTCTATACCGCCCCACACGGTGTGGAAACCCTAACACCACCCGCCGATCGCTGATTGACTGAGGTTCGTATACAAAGTCAGCTCCACCTGGAGATTATAGGGTCCAATCCCAGGTTCAGAATTCCTTCAATATATCTACAATTCCGAAAACCTGCGGACGAAAACGATGTTCCCTCGGTTCGATACCGCCCGGCACATTGTGGGAACCCAACCTCCGGGTATTCATTGATTGGCTCGGGTAGGGTTCGTAAGAGAGCAAACCACCCCCACGAGGTTCGGCAAGTTCAGTGACTATCATCTCATACTAGTCTGTTAATAGAGAAGTTGTAGATTCAACATGAATAATTAATTGCAGAATTCAGTACAAATCGAGTGTGAGATCGGTGCAACTTGGTTCTGGAAGCAGCTGAAATCCATCTCACAAGTGTACTTGGTATTCAGCAATCAAAAGTATTCAGCAATCAACAGCAAGGAGCACAAGGAGGAAGCAACACACAACAACACACCAACACGACACCCGCTTTCAGTTGACCGGCAAACGACCCAAACAGCAGCAGCGCAGACAGGCACCACGACGACAGCACGCCTTCCACACCTCCTCTTCTGCTCCAACGAGTCTGGGACGAAAGCGGCGATCCCCCGATACGATACCGTGACGAATGCAACTGTTTCCGTGGATACCATCAATATCCTTCGCTTGGCGCAGCCCAATAAAAAAAAACAAGGAGGCGAAGTTTTTGCGCTTGTATGAAATGATACGTACAGCAGTGGTGGTGGTTGTTGTTGTTGTTGTTCTTCTTCTCATATGAACTAATCGTCGCCAAAATCAAGTCCGTGGTCACAGGACAGGCTCCAGTCACTCTAGAGTGGAAGAATACCCCAGAAAAAAAATTAACACCAATATTGGAATATGGACTTTGCTGTCTACTATATAGTATCTAGTTGATGTGCAGTCACTACGCTTGAGTACGCCGGGTATCTTATTCTGGATGCGGGGAAATGCAATATGCGGCGAGACTAGCGGTTGTTCCTTCTCGCCGGCGTACTGTATTCAACTTACCTTTATCACGAAGTTGATCATATTAATAGTACAGGGTAACTAATTTATCACCATAAGTATCGGGGAACGTTGCAGGGAACAGTACAGGGAACGTTACCGTAGGATGGACTGTCGGCCAGTACAACAGTCCGTAGAGTACATCTGCCGTAGCATGGGCATTGTCCCGTGATAATGAGGTGACGGTCAGCCCTACTCTCCTTTTCATCTCTTTTACTATTTTCCATCTAGCTTCTTCTCTTCTTTGGTTTCCACTTTTGGCCTACAAGTGCCACTTTCCAAACTATCTTTTTTCTCCTTCACAAGTGATCTTCACAGACACTTCGGTGCCACCTCTGCAACTCTTATCACAGTGACAGAGCCTCGACACGCATCATTCTAACAACCAAAAGGCGTACACGTACATATCATATGTACTTAGCTGAAGCAAGTCGTACATGAGCCAAAAAATAAAAGTGAATTCGGAAGTCAGCGTACGTACGCATCAGGCCCATACTGGTACACACCTGGTACGTTTCAAGACTCACAATTGAAACCGAGCACACCGCATACCACCAAGAAAACCAAATAATGTAGACTACACATCCGTGGAGAAAAAAGTATACCTGGCACTGTAGAAAGAAAACGAGAATAACAAAAAACGAAGAAAGGAAGCGAATACGTACGTAACAAGTTACGTAGACTCGCCAGCATGGGAGGCGTAGCGAGGCAAAGGCAAACCACACGGCGCTACGAAAGAAAAAATGCACGCGTCGGATATAAGCAAAATAAAATACAACTACGTGTTACACGTAAGTGAATACGTAAGCTTGCCAGCAGGGGTGTGGCGAAAAATACCAACCGACCAACCAACCAGCACTATGAACACGCATGCGTACGAAAGAACCGAGGTTTATTGAAAAAGAAAGCAGAGAAAAGAAAGCAAGGAAACGAAAACACTGTAACAACAGCAGATCCTATAACAGAAACTGACAGAAGAAGGCATTGGGCATAGTAGTACCTCCTCGACTCAAACTCTGCTTTTGATCACTCTCGGTTACCCGCTATACATCAACGAAAAAAAAATCAAAAACACGCTTGATAATTGGAAGGGGTCATGGGAGCTCGTCCAACGCTCAATCTTTTTATCGCGCAGAGGGTTTAGCATCCTCGTTGTTTGTCGCTTTTCGTCGAATTTTGAAAAATCTCATTTTCGGCGACGTCAGGCGACACAGAAAATGTGTTTGTTTCGATTTTTACATTCGAACCCGCCGCCTTCCACCAGTAAGGACGGCAACAGTCTTCAAGTTAGACACCACCCACCACCCCAGCCTCTAGACACACAAAACAAACTACAGAATAGTGTGCTACTGATAGGGATTCAAGCCCAAAGTGCCGCTGACATTGTTGTGTCTACTCACAAGCGCGACGAAATCACTGAAAAAGCAGAGGCTACGTCCCCAAGATAGCTAACAACGCCAATCCCCAAACAATCCGCGGCGAACAAACCATTGGTGTTCTAAAATTGCGGTTAGATGAGACTGATCCCATCGCATGTCGCACTTTCTAAAGTGACCGGCCACGTTACTCCTTCGACGCTTTGACCGAAACACCGTCCAAATGATATACATCGAAGGCAGGCAGGCCACACTACTTCCAAAATCGGTTGGTCAAAGTCACACCCGAACGATAGTTCTTGAAGGGAGGTCGGCCACGCCACTCCAGCGATAGGTTGGTTAAAATCTGATCCGAATGACAGTTTTCTTGCGGAAGCAGGCCACACCGCTCCCACGATCGGTTGATTGAATTTACCTCGACACGATGGCGGGTTCAGGAAGGTAGGATACGGCATTCCCGAAATTGGTGTGTGCAAATAGTACCCGAACGATAGCTCTTGCAAGGAGGTCGGCCACGCCACGTCAGCGATGGGTTGGTTAAAATCAACCCCGAATGACAGTTTTCTTATGGAGGAAGACCACATGACTCTCGCGATCGGTTGATTGAATTTCCCACGAAACGATGGCGTGTTCAGGAAGGTAGGATACGGCATTCCCGCAAGTGGTGTGTGCAAATAGTGCCCGAAGGATAGCTCTTGCAGGGAGGTCGGCCATGCGACTCCAGCGATAGGTTGATTAAAATCAACCCCGAATGACAGTTTTCATATGGAGGCCGGCCACACGACTCCCGCGATCGGTTGATTGAATTTACCGCGAACCGAGGGCGTGTTCAGGAAGGTAGGATACAGCACCCCCGCGGTGGGTTGGTGAGAATAGAGCCCGAACGACACTTCTTGCAGGAATGCCGGCCACTTGACTCCGGTGATAGGTTGGTTAAAACAATCCCCGAACGATAGCCGTCGTAAAGAAGACGGCCACGCTACTCCCACAATTGGCTTGTTGAAGCAGGCCCCGAACGATATCACTTCCAGAGACAACGGCATCACCATTCCAGCGATGGGTTGGTTGAAAACATCCCCGAATTGCAGCTTCTGGAGGGAAGCGGGTCATACCGCTTCTACGATGGACTGATTGAAACTCATCCCGAACAAAAATAGCTCTTGAAGGGAGGCAGGCCACGTCACTTTGTCAATGGGTTGGTTGAAAGAGCTCCATCTTGGGAAATAGATTTTTCGCAGGGAGGCCGGCCAGACCACCCCGGCGATGGGTTGGTTAAACTTCTCCCCCAACGATATCTCTTGAAAGGAGGCGGGCCACGCCACTTTGTCGATGGGCTGGTTGAACATACTCCATGTTGGGAAATGTAATTTTCGGAGGGAGGCCGGCCAAACCACCCCGGCGATGGGTTGGTCAAATGCCCGCCCGAACGATAATACCCGCAACGACGCGGGCCACGTAAATCTGTCTATGGCTTCGTCAAAATTGTCGTCGAACGACAGCTTCCGGAGGGAAATCGGCCAGAGAACAGACTCCACGCCTCCTCCGATGGAAAAAGATCTAAGCTGCAACCCTCGACCTGCCGAATACTTTATATAATAAGGACTATGAAACACAGACTTTGACGGAATGCTCCACCTCGCACTGAGCATGTGCACAACCGGCACACGGCTTGGGGCACGTGGTGCCGTGACATCGGTGGTAAGCATCCCCGGCGAGGTCCGAGGGACCCACATGCTGCGAAGGGTGCCCCCTTCTATTCGCACGAGCAAGGTCGCGACGGCTCGGCATGCTATACAGAACTGCAACGAAGCCAGTTGCAGATGCATCGCAGACGCGTACCAGGCTTTCTCTCCATCCCCGCATGCTTGATTCAGGGCGACTATGAAGGCTTCGAGGCACCGGCTATTCCCTGAAAAAAAGTTTCAAGTCAAGAAAGGGCGAGAAAAAAGCACGTTTTGAGGATGCTGGCACGGTGCCATTCACATTACATTAGACAAAAAGAAACGACGACATAGAGAACCATTAATACGTCGAGATAGAACAGAAAACATTAGGAAGGTTTTACATGTACTTTGAACCTGGTCGATACTGTTTTCGACAATATAATTTTGGCCAGATTTTTCCAGCGCAAAGTTCCTACGGGTAGGGTAACGCTCCTATTAATAGTACTGGAAACACACGGGAGCCGAACGACATCTCCCATTTCCCATACTTTATCCTTTACAGTCGTTAGGACTGTCGTACAGGCGGCTCCCCATGTGGCATGAGAGAGGCTGCATCTGTTGATGGCGATCTTGCCGGAACGAATTTTGCGCACGACTTGCAACCACATGTCATGTTGCTAATGGCCCGGGACTGCAGGTGAGGCGTATCTTGATACAGACTCGTTCGCCACAATGCCCGGGTATCACTACGAAAATCATTTGCTGCCATTGCTGCTGTCTTTGGAGTATCACAGACCTCCTTGGCGGAGTTGAGCCCCGGATGTGAGAGTTTCAGCGACATCCCCCTAGCCGAACTGGACACGAGTTGCAACGATTACGGCACAGGTGGAGGCTATGTACAAGCTATCCTGAGAACCCGGTCGTGTCGCGAAACGTGCTGTGCGCGTCTCGCACGGTCTGGAAACGTCGTCTAACGTGGCCAATATCAACACACAAACAAGCAAATGCCAGATTTTATTTTGGGTAATGATCAAAGGGGGGTGTACCCCCGGCTTTTCCCGCCGATCAGGGGTATAAGGAAAACAGGCCCGCATCCCATACCCAACACGCACACGTTTTTTTTGTTTTCGGGCACGTTGATGGGGCTGACGGCACCGGGGCGTAGGAGGGGGCAGAAGGACCCTCCCTTTATCCCCCCTTTTGATAACAAGTCGGGGGTCTATGCCCCCGCAATTCTACTATTTTGGTGTGTTATCCCTTCGTGACCATCGCTTCCCCCCATCTGACAGAAAACATACCAGGTACCTCCTTTTGACCACTTCGGATAGCCTGCCGTTTGGCTGAAAAAGGCGGGGGTATGCCCCGTTTACACCATTTCCCACCTAGTTATACGTACTGTTCGGGCTATCCGAAGTGGTCAACAGGGGGCATGTTTTCGGTCAAGCGGGGGGAAATGATGGTCACGAAGGGGTAATGCATGAAAATAGTAGAATTGTGGGGGCATACCCCTCCAATTTGTAGTCAGAAGGGGGATAAAGGGTTGATCCTTCTGCACCCTCCTACCCCACGGTGCCGTCAGCCCCAACAACGTACCCGAAAACAAAAAAAAGAAAAAAGGTGGACGTGCTCTGAGTGGGCTGCGGGCGTCTCGCCAGAATTGAAAAAAAACGTGTACGTGCCAGAATTGAATTTGAGGAAGGTTGGGTCACGCACGCGCACCTCCCGCGGGCCTGCTTTCCCTATACCCCTGGTTGGCTGAAAAAGGCGGGAGTATACCCTCCTGTGACCACTACCCTTTTATATTCGTTAAATGAACCCACCCGGCGGCTATTTTTTTCTGTTTTGGATTCGTTTTTAGGTTCGTGCCCCCCCCCCCCCCCCCTCCTGGGGTTGGCGTCGGTTGGCAACGACGCTGTAAAACACGCCTCGCACTACGTGAGCTACACCACTAGGGTACCGTCGTTTTTTTCCTCGTTTTTATGTTTTGGCGGTAACCGAGATGGTGGTCGAGTTAGATCATTTTGTGCGGAATGGAGAACCTTAACTCCGCGGAAGGGGGATGATATCACGTAGTGTCCATATGGAAAGGCACCCACGAGGCAGTTATATAGTATCCCAATTGCTGTCTGGAAGTGGCCACACCAGATAACAAATAAATCCATTCGAAGCTGTCATCCATATGCAAGAAAGTACGCACATGGTGCGGAAGTCCGCCTCACAAGTGGCTATTAGTAGGATGCAGCTCACCCTTCATGCGACTCGCCGAACATCTCACGGCGCTTCGAGCTTGGTGCACGCGGTGTCTGCCTGGTCGGTGAAAACCCGACGTGCTCCGTCCCGGCATTGTAAGGGTGCGAGGGTCAATGGTCTGAAGACTACAGCTATGCATGAAAGGAGTACACCCCCCC
>JAYJMJ010000002.1:3451844-3470194 GCA_036873875.1 Laminaria ephemera
GTTCAGCCGTCCCTTTCCCTCGTCGACATTTAAGTCGAATTTGTTTACTCACGAATAAAGTATCGCTTTCCACTGCATGCTGAAACGGGGACGGCAAGTGGATTATCGATTTATCTTTCCTCCCTACTATTTATATTAATATTACCGGGGAACATAGTTATCAGCACCAAATCATCAGTGGAATGTATAGGTTTTTGTGTGTCGTGGGTCCTGATTACTATGGTCCTCCGTAATAGTTCCCGGAGGAAGTGGTGCCGTACGTCGATGTGCTTGGAATTGAAGTTGGTAATGGGGTTCTGCGCAAGTTGCACAGCACCCTCATTAACCTCGAATACTAGTATGCACGGCATACCGACAGCAGGCAGCATAAAACGCCAGACCTGCCTCAGAAACAGAACGTCCTTCATGACCTCTGCAAGCGCCACGTATTCTGCCTCCGTTGAAGAGAGCGTGTCGCATTTCTGTGTCCTAGAGAACCAAGGCACACAAGAACCTCTACACATCACTAGTCCTATCAGCTGCCAAACTCGCGTAGTCCGCGTCAGCAAACACCTGCATGCTCACACCTCCTACTGTACCTGTCTGAAAAGAAATCCCGGATGAATTCGTCCGTCCCACATACCCTACAATACCCAGTGCTGCCCTCCAGTGCACAACCTTAGGAGCGGCGCAGTACATAGCCACTGCTCGCACTGCGTTGGAGATGTCTGGCCGAGTCTGGGTTGACAGCCACATCAGTGAACCTACCAACTCGCGGAAAGGCCGGTTCCTTGATGATTTATTCTTGTCAAACCCTGCAAGTCTCGTCCCAACAGGGATTTGAACACTCCTACCATACTCTACCCCGTACTCGTTCGCCAACTGTTCTGCGAATGTCTGCTGTGAAATCGTCAACACTCCCTTCTCCCAATCCCTCTCGTAGAAGCACCCAGAAAGCCAACGTTACTCTCCAAGGTTCTTGACCAGAACCGTCTGGTTCAAGTCTCTGCCAAACTGGTCACGCCTAGTTTTTTTTTCTCAAACCGCACATATGTCATCCACTTGCACCACTATAGTCATCACCACACCCCCCTCCTCCATCAAACGAAACACGCATGCATCTGCCAGGCACTGCAAAATTTCCAAAAGCAACAAACACCTAGTAAGGTGCGCATGCCATTGCCTCGATGCCTGTTTCCAGCCGTACAAACTGTTGTTCAGCCTTGGGGCAAACGCATGTACACGCTCTCCTCTAGGTCAGATTTCACGAAATCCTGCTCAATGTCAAAATGGCGTAAGTCGAGGTCCAGTTCACACGCCATGGCTGTCAACAACCGAACACTCGAAACAGCAAGAGTGGGCGCAAACAGTTCTCCAAATTCAACGTTAGCTCTCTGCTCATCCCCACACGCTACCATTCCTGCCTTATTTTTTGTTGGCCATCCGTACTCATCTGCCCTCCAATCAAAACCCACATTGCGTTGATGTAGTTGTCCACTGGTTGCTATATCGGCTCAAACGTCCCCGCACCCAGCGGTCCGTAAAACGCACGACCAGAAGAATCCTTCCACAGGTGTGCGTGCTCGGACCGCATGGCCTACTTGTGAGTCCTGAGAACCTTGAGATTCCTCGCGTAATAGTACGGCAAATCCGAAGGCTTGTACGGCGGCCGCTGGTCGGTCAGCGTGGCGTCGATGCCCTTGCGAGTAACAAGCATCACCGCCATAGCCCAAGGCATCCCCCTAACCCCCCCAGCAGATGGCTTCCGTCCGCGGTCCTCCACGGCGGGCGCAAGCTGCTCACGGCTCCCAACAAGAGTAAAGCACTACAGTAACAACGAATGAAACGGAACTGCGGCCCGAACGAGAAGCGCCATGAGAGAGAAAGACATGCGAGGTTATAGGAGGAGGGGCAAGCAGAAAAAGTTGATCTGGGAATGAATGCCTCGGGCCGCCATTGTTCAATTAGTCGACTTATTTTGCACAAGTCGCATGTCTCAGAAATATATCTTGTGACATTGCACGTGAAACCATCGCCGAAGAGAGGATCGCGGGGAAGGACATAGCTGACGAGTACGCACAATTCAGCGCAACGCATCGAGCGCTGCGAGCATCGAAAACAGAACATACTTTCCAACATTCATGTGTAAGGACGTCATGAGGGTATTCGAGGGGAGGCCCGGAGCGGCAGAGGAGGTCCAGCATGTTCCGTAAATATGTACCAATAAAGCATTGTGACTACGTTTGTCATCTGACCTTCTTCAAGGTCGATGCGAACGACCCTTACTAATGACATTCAGAAATGAGTAAGTAAACCCCAGAGAAATCAAAGGAGGATCGTGTTGTACAAGTCTTGCCCCTTTCGTTACCTCCTGCCGGCCTGACATTTTTGGGACCCGAGCAAATGACCTAAATTCGAGAAAAACGGAAATTTTCAACCTCCCAACACTATTTCTAAGACCTAGCTACAGCGATCTAACAAACGGCCAACACGGAATATCATCATTCTAAGAACTGCATGAAACGAAACAAGTACCACCACGCTGCGTGGACATATATGGCGTATCGTGGCTCTACAAGCACAACACACACCTCCACACCTCCACCCCTGTACCCAGCAGGGCCCGGAGGCCGACATCGTCGTACACCCGGAATAGTAGATGATCCCTGGCTCAAGAGTAATTCGAGAAAACACAGTGAAATATTAAACTCTCATCATCAGTGAGGCTCTCATGATCTCTACATCATATGGCGGTTACATGTTACGGTTCAGCTCCGAACCTGCAAGCTTACGTGTCGGTTGGAAATCCCGAGGTTATGGCAGTATGACCCAGCCATCACATGTCGATTCGTGCATGTCCTTCTGTCGTTGCACCTCGGGCACTTTCCTACTCCCATCAGCCCGGGCGGTTACGTGCGACCGATGCTGCAATGACACACGCCAGGGTAGCGGGTGCATCATTGTTTTCTGAGGCTTCTCACTTGAGCTCATGCGTCACTCCAAGACCGACTTAGAGGAAATCGAGAAAGCAACTCGATGACGAATCCCATATGACCTAGACATACATAAAAAAAAAATCGTGCAAAACACTACGGGTATTCCAACGATGTTGAGAACCTCCTCCGTTCAGGAGCCCCAACAGCCATACCTATTTTGGCCACAAATTGCTACCCCTATGGTAGAACGCGTCCAATCGTCACTTGGTTTTGACGCACACTACGGTAGCCGGTGCACCATTTTTGTCAAAGGCTCCTCACTCGAGGAGTTTTATATCCCACCCCCCAAAACCTGACGTTGATAAATATTGCACGCGTGATCCAAAGAGGCCATTTCATTGCCTAGGTATACAACCACTGCTTTTGTGAAACGGCAATGAAACCCGGACGAGATTGGGTACTTCCTTGGTTGGGGCCCCCGTCAGCCGGCAATGGTTTGGTCGACAATTGCTACCCTTATCTATCGTAACACGCGTCGAATAGAAGATTTCCCCCCCTGAAGTCCCGAAGGGGTTAAGAGAAAGAACGTGCAAACATCAGTTCACGTTTTTGCGATCCTGCGTGCGTGTTCGCGCACCCCCTTCGGTTGCACTTGGAACAGCATATCCTACTCCAGAAGCCCGGGCTGCTTCGTGCGGCCAACGGTGTGTCCGCCCAAAGGGGCTAACATGAGCGCGCTCCGCCCGGTGTCGTTCCTCTGACCTTCTCTTTCTACACGCCTAGTTTCTCCCTCAGAAAACGAGCATACGTATATACCCAGAAAGAAGAACTGGACACATCTGTCGAATCAAGATAAAGAAAATAAGCTGCTAAACCCAAGCCGAACGACAATTCAAAAACATCGTCGCTGCAGCGGTTAAAAATAATGTACGACACCGAATGGGGGGACTGCCGGCAGCCCCCCCCCGTCACTCTCCAAATGAAATCCTACGCGGCGTCAAATAACCAATATCCATTTCCGAATCTTCTATACATCACATCGACAATCGCGCCCAGTCACTGTCATTGCATCTTTCGGAGAAAGCTCTCGATATCTAAGCCTCATGGTTAAGGCAACATCTTGAAACCCTTGCATTGTTTACACACCATGCGCGTACCGGGGTATTGAAGATATTAGAAGCATGGAGCTTGAGAAAATACTCTTAGCGAAAGCGCCACTCCTCACCCCAAATGGAGCGGGCCACGTGCGTGGAATCGGTACTTGACACCAAATACAGACCGTATCTACGGCAGGGGGGGGGTAGACCCATTTTCACCACCGCGTTTATGGCAGTACCATGGCATTACCATGACGCTGCCATGGCACTGCCGGCTGTGATGGCATCGCCATGCCAGTGCCACGAAAGTCCATGGCAGTGTCACGGCAATGCTGTGGGAACGCCACGTGACTCCACAAGGATACACTCACATGGGCTTGGATTAGGGTTAGGGACAGGGACAGGGTCCGGTGTGGGGTTAGCAGTCCCATAGCACGGCCACGGCAGTCCCATGACCCTACCACGCACCATGTTCATCGAAACGCCATGAAATATCAAAGGCTTGCCGTGGCAGTCGGTGCCATGAAAACCCATAGCAATCTCATGGAAGACCATGAAAGTTTGTGAAAGCCCGTGAACACCTATGAAATGTCACGGGCTCACCTGAAATGCATGGCTTCCGCAGCACCGCCATGGCACTGCGATGACAGTACCGTGGGAGCCTATGGTAGTGCCCTGACCGTGACATTAGGGCACATCGCAGGGCCATGCACGCCGTGGAACGCCATGGGGACTGCCATTACGCGCCCCGCAAAAGTCAAATGATACCCACCCCCTCACATGGAAGAACGGAGTCTAGGTCGTCGCCCAACCAAGGTAATCGTCAAAAATAACTCATAAGGTCGTCACAGAAGCAGAGTATATAGTGCGAAAGTTCGATACACTCTACACTAAACGGCAGGGTTACACCCGTAGGTCGTCATTCTGCCGAATACAGGTGCGTCTGTGTATGTGAAGGTGCATCTGTCAGTGCTATTCCGCAATCGTTTTGTTTTTTTCAATCATCGGCGTCAAAAAGACGATCTCGATCGTTTTGGTGATCTTGGAGAAATGTGGCGTACTCGATTCGATCTCGATCTCGATCCTTACAAAATCCGACCAGTCTTGGTGAGAGACGATCCAAATTGTGTCAACGACCAAGGTCTTGTTGTTCGAATGATGCATGTGTAGCTTTAACAGCCGAATATCCAATACTGACTGTAACACAGAGCAAATCTAGCACTATGCATGGTACTGCCGACGGCTGCAACAGCACAGCAGTCAGCAATAGTACCGTACCAGCGATCAGCATTTCTCCACTATTTCTACTGTTTTTGGGTATGCGTTGTGCGTGTATACCCGACCGAATGATACACCTTGCGGTTTCGCTCATACACAGCGCACACGCCGCAGACATTGCACATCTGTATGACTCTTCGCATGCCGGTATACAACCAGCAGCCTAGTGCAGTGGTATCAGAGCACACCCCTACTGGTAGATGCCCACCTGGTACTAAACGGCAGAAACACTGTTGTTTGTAGTAAATCATTTGAGATGTCCCATAAAGTTTTGAACTTTACAGCTGCGACGCAACAGTACTCGGTGATACGAAAACTGAACGTTTTAATCCACAGAGTACAGAGTACGGTACTTTGCCGTATGGCCTGCTGTGTGTTGTGTGTTGTCTGCAGTGTGTGGTGAGCGGTGAAGCTTGGGTGCCGGCGTGCGGACGACGGCACCCTTAGGGAAACGGAGCCTCAGCCGTGTCTCATTATATCTAACCCACGTTTTGTGGTACACAACACTTGCAAGTTGCGTTAGAAACATTTTTTCAGTGGTAAACGCACCTACGATGTGTTGGACAAAGTGCTTGAAGATCTAGATCTCACAGCTGTTGTGTATTTTTAATTTTTTATAAAAACAGTGTTAGGCACATTTTTTCGGTAGTGAACAACGCTAGAAATCAGTGTGGGATACATTTTAAAGGGTTCACACTTCGTACTGTTGCAAACACTGAAGTTATTATGCACGTTCGTGCAGGCGACCGTAAGCCCACCGTGTTCTCGCCCACTGACTTCTCTCCTTTCAGGGTGAAGACGATGGAAGCTTCATCGAATGGACACGACGACAAAACGCTGACAGAGGTCACATGGACACACGATTGGCCCAACACACGGGCCGCACTCAGCCCGCTCAAGGAGACGGCCACCCCTCTCCTCGCGGAAACCAATATCATGAGTCAGACACAGCCCAGCTGTTGTCTATGCGCGGTGTTTTTCTCGGTTGTAGCCAGAAATAGAAATGATGACGTTTGGCACCTGGTAGTTGTGTTGCTGTGTGGGTATGTGGCCGTGAGTAAACTGTGATGTAAAAGTAGCGCATTCACCGTTGAAACACCGCACGCAGGCGTCTGCAGTTATGGATGGAGATGTCGCCAAGCGGAGGACAAAATGAAGCGGTCTCACCAACCACGACTGGAAACATTCTCCCTCGGGAGTGCTTCCCTTTCTACAACAAGGCAATTATAAGCAACAGAAAATATGACACCATTCTGTATGGTCAGAAAGGGTGTACGCATTGTACATCACGTGTCCTTGGGTATGTGTTATCTACGAGGGGTTTGTCCGTCGTGGGCCGCAATAGGTGGGTTTGGTAGATGGTCGATGCGTCGATGTGTACGTGTGACGGCGTGAGCAATGGTCAGCGTGTCGGTGTGTTGGCGTGGCAGCGTGATCTGTCATCAGGGCGTAACGAATGCGATCGCCGACCGCCATGGATACAATAATGTCGGCCTGCAAAATATGAAATGAAGCGAGGTTTCCCGCTACGACAAACCACTGACCGCCGGGTATGCTCCCCAAACGAAGGGCACTTTACCACTTATTTATTCGAACAAGCATGATGTGGATACCATGTCCCCGGAACCAACACGCCTACTCATTTTGTCGAAACCCCAGCTCCTTCCAGCCTACGTTTCTGGGAGCCTTCGCTCGGGTATGTCGGGAGATTATCGTGTCCAATATCTTGAGATCGAGCCGTCCACCCCACATCCTGCCCAACAGATCCTTCGAGGCGGCTCTATTGCCTGATGAACCCTTCACAGCGATATCTAGGAAGACCCCGCTGGATTGGCTCTTCGTCCCGAGAGCCGAGGGAGCAACGACAACTGTTCGCCTCCTGCTCTCACTTGTCAACCTGTTATCTCTCCTCCTGTCATCAGATGTACGTCTGAGCCTCTTGTCACATCACTCAGCCGTTGTAGTTCAAAAGTGAGAACACTCTGCTAAGACAGAGAGACGAGGGTTCACGACCCTCCGACGGTCTCGAACTAGGCATCTTATTGGCGTCGACGGCAGGACTCGAACCTGTGCGTGAAATCACAATGGGTTTCGAATCCATTCCCTTACCCACCCGGGCACGTCGACTGCAGGTCCTGTCTTTTCTTTGTCCATGTCAGAGCTTGGTCGTTGCACCTAATGCTGAAGCAACGTTTCCCTTACCACCTGACACCTGTCCTGTCGATCGTGCTCCGTACCGCGCTAATCCTCGCACTACTACTGTTGTTGACAAATGCGTCCATGACATGTTAGCGTGGGGTATAATCGAGGAGCGCCCGAGACCGCGGGGTAGTCCGTATACTCTAGTTGGGAAAAAGAACGGAACCCCTCGTTTCTGTTTTTATCATAGTCACACCCTCAATCATCATATCGTCCGAAAGCGTTGGCCCCTTCCGAACATGGACTCTTATCTAGATGCAGTCGGACGTGTCAACTTAATCTCTACAGCCGATGTCCTCAGCGCGCTCTGGCAACTGCCCGATGCGGAAGAGCACATCGACCGGACATCATTCGTCACTCCGACCGGCAAGTACTGTTTTAAGCGTACCTGGTATGCCTTTTGGAGTGTGCAATGCACATGGTGCCTATCACTTTCGGCCACCTTGTTCCTGGGTCAGATATTCTTATAGGTATGCGGATAATATTATTAGTGTCAGTTCCACGTTCGAATCTCACCTGAAATTCCTTGAGCACATGTTCTTAGCTTTACAGGCAGCAGGCCTAACTTTGAAACCGAATAAACTCCAATTCGGTCAAGAAGAAATCGAGTATCTTGGCCATGTCATTTCGGACAAAGGCATTTCAATCAGTGCCGATAGTATCAAAGCCATTCTCGCTTTGCATGAGCCTGAGTGTAGCAAAGATAATCGCGCATTTTTGAGTACTCTTTATTATGTCCTCATTTTTATTGACAGTTACGCTGAAATTACAGCGCCGCTGGTTGAACTTAATCGTAAGGATTTAGTCAGAAAGACCGCTTTCAAGAAGGAATTTGGGCCTGTGCAACGTAAAGACTTTGCTCGCGCAAAACGCGCCTAACTTCTGCCTCGGTTCTTAGAATACCTTGACTTCAGTCAAGAGTTCGTTGTCCATACCGATGCATCAGAAGCTGGAGTAGGAGCGTTTCTCCCTTAACACTCACGCGACAGTAGCTCCGATTCTGATTTGAATATCATCGCGTATTACAGTCACCGCTTTAGTAAAAACCAACGTCATTATAGTGCGACCACAAAAGAGTGTTGTGTTGTGGTCTGGGCTGTCATCCACTTGCGTCCGTATTTATGGGGAAATCATTTCACATGCATACCGACCACCAAGCACTAACATACTTCGAGGTACATGTGCAAAATGCAAGATACCGCTAACATGCTTACACGTTGGGCCATCGCACTTCAAAATTACGATTATACTGTCAAACATGTCCCAAGACTGTTAAATGTCGTTCCTGATATGCTGTCTCGTACTTTTAGCGAAGTTAACGGGGAACCCATACCATCCGAGCCCAGATTGGCCACGATTTGTCGAAATGTAACAATATATGGTCCTTACCATCCATCTGGACCCCGCGAATACGAACTCTCCACTTTTAATTTGCCCGACGTAGCACCTGTCGAAAGCGATCGTGAATTATTCATGAGCGCCGTGTCTGTTTTCCCTACTGTAGATCCTGCGAAACTTGTTGACCTACAGAAAGCGGAATTTTGTCAGTACTTTGAGTATCTCCGTGCACCTTCATCAGCCCCACTCCCTGCTAAAGAATCTAAATACTGGATGAGCTACTTCTTTCTAAACGAAGGATTGCTATTTCGATCATACCTTCCTGGTCATTTAAGGAAGCGCAGCACTTTCCGCGACTTGCGGGTAGTGCCTACATCCCTCAGAACACTTGTCATTAAACTGTGTCACGACCTGCCCGCGTCCGTAGGTCACTTAGTTTTCAAGGCACCGATTGATGCTATTATTCGAGATAGATATTGGTGACCAACAATGCCGACGGACGTCCGTACTCATATCAAAACTGGTCTGTCATGTCAACAACGCAAGTCATCCCACCACCCGACCAAGTTGCCGGTGGGACACCACCCTGTCACGCGCGCATTCCAATGCGTTGCAGCTGATCTTGTCGAGTATAAGAGTCTGTCACAAGGAAATCGTTTCATCATTTTAGTCATTGACCATCTCACCCGGTTTGTCATTTTGATTGCCATCAAAGACAAAGCGGCTCGCACGATTTTTCATCTTATCGAACGCGTGTTCTCGGTGTTTGGCCCTCGTCCTAAAACTCTGCATTCTGATCAGGGGACTGAGATTCTGAACCAGCTTGTATTAGATCTGCAATCAGTCTTAGGATATATGAAAACGCGTAGAGCTGCGTTTCGCCCCAAGGGCAACTCTGTCTTAGAGCGTGTTCACATCACTGTCCGTAATATGTTAGCTACCAGGTATGTATAGCAACCTGTCTTTCGACAGTTGGACTGAGCTGTTGCCGTTTGTCCAGCTGGCACATAACACGGCCTACTCAACAACGCTGCAGGAAACACCTCATTTCCCTATGTTTGGACGCACATCTGTAGTGCCTGTCGATCTCATTTTAGGTATACCCTCCACTTCCGCGCCTTAATCACAGCTCGACTACTCCAAACAAACTGTCGGAAAATTGCAATTTGCATACGAGTTTTAGCCCGCCGTAATCTTAAAGAGCGAGCGGATAAGCAAAAGGGGTTGTTAATGAGACTTTGTCACTTCCCAGATTTAAACATGGTGAGCAAGTACTAATCCACCACCCGTACAATGAAGCTGATGGTCCCAACCCAAAACTTATCAGCCCTTGGCGTGGACCGTACACTGTCCGAGCGCAAATGTCACCCGTCATCTATCGTGCCGAGAAAGACAGGAACCCAGCCGAGATTGCCGTCCATCTCGGCCGAATGAAAAAAATGCTTTGTTCCCCTGTGGCCCCACGTCCCCGACCTCGATGCACTCGATGATATTTTCTTAGGGACCACACTCCCCATGCCCGATCTAGAAGGCTCCTTGTCAAAAATTACGATCGGTGCGTTCATGGTTGAGAGTATTGATGGACATAAAAGAGGAGTAGGCGCAGCATCTCTGCCTAGACACATGCCGGTAAAAGGTGCATCATTTCGTTTTCTGGGGCTTCTCACTTGAGGAGCTTCATACCTCACCCAAGCACTTTATTTTGAGTAAACTGAAAGTGCATGCCGATGACCCAACCCATGGCCTAGGTATACAAAATATACATGTTGCAAAACAAGAATAATATTGCGACGAGTTTGGGTTAAGGAGCCCCGTTATTCAGAAACAAAAACACTTTTGTCCAAAAGTGCTACCTCTATCGTGCCACGCGTCACTAACTTTCGATACCATATTAAACTTGATGGGTATCCTACCCAGATGGGCGTATGGAGGCATGTCAACGCCCTTCCCAAAGTGCAGATAAATGATTGCGTCCTATCGTGCTGTAGTGATGTCGACGGACGCCTCAGCATTTAACCCTCCTCCACGGAAATCTCGTTCAGTCCCCGCGGTTGTCGCGTAGCCCCTTAATGGGCTTGTCTTGTTTTGTCTATATCGCGTAATTTTGACACATCAGCCTTAGCAACCACTGATAATGTCTGCCCAGTGCTACTTGTTCCATCAATTTTGTTTGTCCCGCTGCTGATGTAGTGGATTCATTTTTTTGGGGTTTTGTCACCCCCATGGCTTGTCTTGTCGAGTGCTAGTACCATGCACTCTTGTCTGATGTCTTCGACCCTCGTGGTGAGCACTATTTTAGTACCGTATGTCTTGTAGTTGACTTATGTTTCGCATCCAACTAAGCGGAAGTTCATGTTACCACCCGACCCCAAGAATGAGTTTTCCATTGTGCTAGTCTGACATTACTTGTCAACCCCAGTTCTAGGGGAATGATCAGCAGTAGGCCAATTGGTGCCCAAACAAACAATTGTGTAGTGTGTGTGCCAACGTGTCCGTGTCTTTGGCGATTTGACATCGCGATTAGCATCGCGATTCTCCTTGTCGCTGTCCACAGTGCTCTTTGTGCAAAATTTGTGTCATACTTCAAATAGTTGCTTGGTCATGTTTCTGTATAATCTTGAATTGAAACGCTGTTTTTCTCGTGTCTTATACATCCTACTATGTTCAATATTAGATACATACTTTCCGAATGTGGCCCACATGTCTTGTATACATGGATCGTGCCTTTGGAAGTTAGCACTCACTGGCGCGATGTCTGTCACGATAGAATGAATACCCCGACTCCCATCGCTTTTGGGGGGTCGTTGTCGATATTTGGTTTCTGTTACCGATTGTCAGGCACTGGTTTTTAAGGACTACGATAGCACACGTACTGTAGACGGCACCGTCACACGCCAGTGGATGGATGTGATAATACTTCAAGCGTTCGTGCATACTATTTGTCTCTACCATGTGCCTGCCATTCCGTTAAACTCTATATTCAAAGTAGAGCTATCAATGGATCACGACATACAATATGTGTCCGTTTTGGTTTGTACGCTTGTCTCTGTCACCCACTGCACACTTTCAAATCGTCACACCTTCGAGGCTTCCTTGTCAAAGCCCGTGTGCGAGTTTGCTGTCAGTCAAATACGGTAGTCGCATAATGTTCAACCTTTTTTCTCGTCAGTGTTTTTTTGTTGAAACGCGACTACCATAACCGCATACTGTATGCGGTTGATATTGCCATATTTATCTTTTAGTTACCGCCTAGGAGATTGTACTGCGATTGAATTCTGGTCTGATCTCGAACACCCATCAGATGCCAAAGGCAGCTTATTCAGTGACATGTCTATGTCGCAGTATTACATATTAGATACATGTTTATTGTCTCCGTCAGGAATGTCATGATGATGATTTTGAGCATAGTACATGTGCCTTGACATCTATTGAGCCTTCAGCCATGATTGTCACACGACGAGTGTCCACACACAGTCGTCTAGCGTGCGTGTCACTAGCATACTATTGCTAGAATAATCCCGGGATAATTTAATCAGTAGCTCCAGCACTCCTTTGTCAAGGATCAATGTGTCGTAATCCACAGCTGGCCAGCCGCAAAATCTGCGAAAAATGGATTACTCCCTTGTCATCGTACCTTATCTCTAGTGCGATCCTGTTTGGATCGTTGCAATATTAAAATATTGATTCTCCATATGTCTACGGTACGACAGCAGCATATCCACCTGTCCTCTGCTGTCAAAGTCCTATCAACAACAGCAGCCATGTCTGTCCTGCTGTTCTGTCTGGGAAAAGTTTGTCTTGTCTTGCCAAAAATGAGAAAAGTAACTCAAGGCGTTGAGCGAATCGCCACTAGAAGTTACTATGTCGACAAGACGTGTTGTATGCCTTGTCCCTAGTTCTATTACTTTCGAGTTTTGGTGGAGTGCGAGCTCTATCACGACCAAAATTGTGGGGTGATGTGGATACCATGTCCCCGGAACCAAAACGCCTACTCATATAGTCGAAACCCCAGCTCCTTCCAGGGTACGTTTCTGGGAGCCTTCGCTCGGGTATGTCGGAAGATTGTCATGTCCAATATCTTGCCTGCGAGCCGTCCACTCCACATCCGCTCGACGGATCCTTCGAGGCGGCTCTACTGCCTACTGAATCCTCCGCAGCGAGATTTAGGAAGACCCCGCTGGATTGGCCGTTTGTGCCGAGAGCCGAGGGAGTAAGGGCAACTGTTCGCCTCCTGCTCTCACTTGTCACCTTGTCATAGCTCCTCCTGTCATCAGATTTACGTCTGAGCCTCTTGCCACATCACTCAGCCGTCGTAGTACAACAACGAGAACACTCTCCTACGACAGAGAGACGAAGGTTCACGACCCTCCGACGGTCTCGAACTAGGAATCTTAGTTATCGTTTTTAAATTCGAACACGAAGTATAGGCTACTGTACGGTACTGCGGAGGGAAATGAAACGAAGAGGTTCGACCCCCAACGTTCAATCGTTCCTCTTCCGACATGCTTCCCGGTCTGTGAAGCGCAAACCCTCAAAATGTGTAATGAAAAAGGCTACTTGGGAGCAGCTGTTTGGGCAAAACAGGTATACGCGGCACATTAAGCAGACCTTACAACATGGTCGACACTGCGGTTGACGCACACTCCATACGAGTTTGGCGAACGCCCTTCGATTTGTTCGGCACGATGGTTGACACTGTGTACAAGTTGGGTTTTCCCCAGTCTGTGCAACGAAAGAACGCGGCAACGAAATAAATGAAAATAGTGCAGTATATGTTCGGTGAGAACGGGTTAAGGTTAGGGTTTCTCTTCCATGCGGTGCGTCATATTTGCCGTTTTGGTTGACGCGCATGGTGTACGAGTTGGGGCATGTCTTCCCCTGTACGTCACTTTCGTTGCCGCACACTGTGCACTACCGTGGTTGCCTGACCACGTATTCGACACTATTGTTGATTGTTGATGCGCACTGGGTATGTTTTGGGGCATGACCTTACGACTTACTGTAGGTCTAGATTCTGGAGCGTAAGCAGACAACACGTAGCGTCTTGAAGGATGGGATTGAGGAGCGTGACAGATGCTCCTAACCCATAAAAACATCCTATAGCTCCATTAAACTACTGCGTTGGCGGTATTTTCATTGTCGTTGTGTTCCAGTCTTGGAACGGATATTGATCCGTCCTGACCCTAGCGGGTCGTCTCGTCCCTACCCCGGTCCGCATCTCCGCCCTCTACGGCGTCCTCGTCCTGGCACCCATCTGTTGGTGGTTCAAGAAAGCACTTTGGCCGAGTCGTTCGATGTCCGCACGGTGGCCGCCAACCCACACTGGGTACCGCCAACACATGAAGTCACTCGCAACGCACTTCAACTAAACCACATATGATACATCACTCGTACCGGTTCAACCGGCAGCACCAGCATCAGTAGCGCGTGAGATGTACGATATAATCCAAGGCATTTCGAGCATTGCATGACCAAATCTCTTAAATTGACGTGCGATGTATACATATCGTGGGTTTTAAACACAGAGTTTGTCTTTCTCTAGGTCAACCGCGTTGGTACGGACACGGAGGTACTCACTGTTGGTTGTTTGTCAGTATGGTATATCTGGTATGTTCGTGACACATAGCTCCATCTGAGACCTACTTACAACAATCCCATATGATCTACCTGGTATACAATAAGCGGTCCAAAATAATGGACCGTTTGGGGTTTACAGTACGAGCTGGTTCCAGCCACACACATAAATTTCCATCTTCGGCCTGTAAAACGATAGATACACTGAAAATCACAACACTATATATATGCACGTGACTGCGCAACGAGGGGAGCACATCGGTGAAGCTATTTTTGGCGTGCGAGTTGTAGTTCGCGAGATATGGAAATTGTTCGTATTACTTGGACAATCGTTATTGCAAGTAACTTTTTCCGGTCTAATAGTGAAACCAATCAATCAAGATGAAACTATAATCGCTGAAAAAACAAAAATGAAGATTTTTGTGGATGGCGTGATCTTGGTTTAAGTGTGTTTTTCCGCACATGGCTGGAGAGCGATCTAGGGCATCGCGAGCAACAAAGACAACGGCATACTCTTGGGTTTGTCGTCATCATCTGCCATGGCTCTTGTGCAGGTGAACACAAGGTCATGGCGGGGACGAGCTTCTTGTGATGTCGTTCTCTGACCTCGAGCCTATATCTGTAAAAATATCGACCGTTTAATGAAAATATTAAAACTGAAAAAAAACGGTCCATACATATTTATCCAAAACCGCGCGAAAAACATACATATATTTTCCGACCCCTACCCTTTGTTTCTGAGCCTGCGGTTGGCGAAGAACTGGGATTAGGCGGGGGTGCGGAGATTCAGTTGCAGCAACAGCAGCTGCTGCTGCTGCTTCATGATACGTGCGTCGGATACATATCGAAGCTACTGTAGTATCAGGCATGTATCTGTACATACAATAACGACGAACATGTTACATCACTAGCGGCAGGCAGTCGGTTACTATGGCGGTTGGGTTGTAACCATAGTATCTAAGATACACACGTACCGGTACTACGGCAGTGAGTTGCTGTTGTTGTGGCTGTCCGTCTGTCTCGGAGGTGTGTAGGGGGAGCTGTCGGACCTCTCGGGCCTCTCGCGCGGAGTAGGCAGAACTGTACATTATCAGCGATAGCTGTGGAGCAAGTCGTGCAATGCATGCGTCTGGTTCGTGACCAAGATACGAGTACACACGTATATATGCATGTATAATGTGTACCGCAGCAGTATCACATTCACTACGGCTGTCACTGTTGTTTTTCTCCGTGGTCAGTGTGTAGAGCGCTCTCAGCTGTTGGCATTACGTCTGACCTCCATGTTTCGCCATAACGCTGTTACATTTTTGGCATCGCGCGAGTCGGCGACCGGCGGCCCCTTCTACCCTCCCATAATACTGCAAGTATCCTATGGGACGTCTCATGGGTCATACGATAGGCTGCCTTACACAGCACGATCTATGGGCCGTGCAATAGGTAAACGAAGAAATGTAGAACATACGCAAATACTTGCGGTACTTAATCATCGCAAGACTTTACTCCAAATACGCTCTCAAAATACTTAGGGTTAGGGTTAACTTTTTTTGGGAGGCGGCCGCCTACCAACACCCTCGCTTTCATGCAGCCCGGATTTCGCCCCGTGCACCGTACCCACAAGTCGGAGCCCAAGGCCGAGCGATGCTTCTACCTCAACAGGGGGCGGAACCACCCGCGGGACTGCTCAAAGGTCCTCACGTCATCTGGCGCGACGAACGACACGCGGAATGTCACCTGGGAGATGGAGCGTGTGCCGATCATCGCGAATGCGGCGGGCGCGGAGACGGCCACCGTACCGGAGACATGGGGCACCGACCTGCACGTCAAGTACGTGCCACCGGTACCACAGGCACCACCGGAACTGCCGGTACCACCGGTACCGCCGGTGCTGCCGGTGACGCCGGTGATGACGCCGGTGCTGCCGGTGACGCCGATGATGACGCCGGCGCTGCCGGTGACACCGGTGATGACGCCGGCGCTGCCGGTGACACCGGTGATGACGCCGGTTATGACGCCGGCGCCATCGACGGTGCCGCCGCCGCCGGGGGTGATGTCGCCGTCATCCCCACCGGGGACCGAAAACCCTCAGGTCGACGAGGGTCCCCTGGACAACGAGCTCCTTCAACCGGGACGGACACGTGCAAGGACGAGAGCGTACCACCAGGCGACGGCTGCGGCGGGGCCAGCTGACCATGCCCTGTTCAACCAGCGCCCGCCCAACATCCCCCCTCCCCTACCAACCTGCTGTGTGAGCGAGCTTTCAGAACCCGCCACGTTCCAAGAGGCTATGGACTCCCCGTACAGCGCAAACTGGCTATTTGCGATGGATCAGGAGCACTCTGGGCTCCAATCGGCGGGAACGTTCGGAGTCGCGTAGTAGCTAAAAGGCGTAAACGTGGTGTCGGCCAAGTGGGTATTCACGTGGAAGTCAGATGAGACCGGTAAGGTAGTGAGGGCGAAAGCGCGGCCAGTAGCTAGAGGGTTTAGCCAACGCCCGGGAGTTGACTACAATGAGACTTTTGCCCCAACCCCCGCGACGCCTTGTATTCGTTTGATGGCAACCATTGCATGCGAGTTGCAATTAGAACTATGCCATTCTGACGTACAACAGGCGTTTGTCCAGGCCGAGCTGAAATAAGTGGTTTTGACGCGTATGCCCAAAGGTTGTGGATCTTTATCTGACAAAGTAGTGCGCCTTAATCGCAGCCTGTACGGTTTAAAGCAAGCGTCTAGGTCTTGGCACAGTCATCTAGTCTCCCGTTTTAAGAGTCTTGGTTTTGAGCGGAGCCTTGCGGATCCCTGTGTTTTCAGATTGTTCGAGGCAGGGTCTGTTTCCGTGATTGCAGTGGTACACGTGGATGATATTTTCGCGGTAGGCCACAAAGAGATGTGACCGTATTTGCGAAGACTTGAACAACAAAGTCCCCATCAATAACCTTGGTGAGCTACGATGGTATGCTGGTTGCCACTATTCCCGATATAAGATCGCGGGCCTATTGACGATCTCACGACAGACTTTCGCGGAGATGACGGTCAAACAATTTGGAGTGACCGCGCGCAGGAACACCCCACGTTCGACCGTTTTTTTTATTAATAGTTTGACGAGGATGAGCCCGACGGAGTGTGGCCATTCCGTGAACTGGGAAGGAGTTTGATGTGACTTGCTAACCAGACGAGACCCGACATATCAAATGCTGTGAAAGCCGTAGCGAGGTTTGCGCATGCCCCCAAACACAAACACTGGAAGGCCGCGAGGGGGATCTTAGAGTATCTAAGTGCCACGAGTAGCTACAGTGCTACGTTCCAGAGGGTCAGTGGTCTAGAGCTGGTGGTTACGCGGATGCAGCCTACGCCTCCAAAGAAACCAAACAGATGTCCGGGTCGGGTGGAGCCGTGATGTGTGGGGTGGCGGCCATCCAATCGATTTCTAGGACGCAAGAGTGCACAAAACTCTCCTCGAGTGACGCGGAGTATGTTGCGATGGCAGAAGGCCTCGAGGAGGCGCTTTCCCTGCGGTCCGTGTGGCGTTTCCTCTTGCCTGAGTTTGGGGATCCGTGCATGCAGGTTTTTGAGGACAACAACGGTGCGATTCAGATGGGGGTTAACACCATAACCAACTCGAAATCGAAGCACATCGATGTACGTCACCACTTCCAGCCAGAGCTTGTCGTGAAGGAAGAGTTTGAAATCTTTCACGTGCAATCGTAATTCCGGCACGCTGATTTCTTGACGAAACCTCTTAGTAAGGATGCTTCCCGATTTCACAGGAACTTTTTCATGAACATGAGTTGATTTAAGACTGCCGAGAGTTTAGTTGCAGATCGGAAATTTCAGATACTATACACATGTAAAATCGGGAACCAATCGGAATAATTCTGATTTGGAACAAAAAAGGTGGTTCCAACATTTGTCCCGATTACTCAGAAATAGTACGCTCACGATGATCATTCCC
>JAYJMJ010000002.1:3571158-3596202 GCA_036873875.1 Laminaria ephemera
AACAACAACAGCAACAACAACAACAACAACAACAACAACAACAACAACAACAACAACAACAACAACAACAACAACAAAATCAACAACAAAATCAACAACAAAATCAACAACAACAACAATTACCCACTCTATAACGCACAAACAAGACGGAACAATCAGGACGAGCGCTGATTGGTCCGGACGCCTGATTGGCGGACGCAAAAACGGCCCCAAAGGCCGGAATGCGACTCTCTCGTGTCGTTGATCTATAACAACAGTGGACAAGAATCTCAATGTTTGAGTACATGACCATTCACTAGTGAGCTATAGGGGTAATTTGTTGATCAACTATCCAACCCAGATGACCTACAGGGGGGAAATGTTAACCAACTACCCAACCCAGAGCAACCCAGGGCAAGCCTTGTTACCAATACGAGCGCATGAAAGGTAACACCTTTACGTATGGATCTTGTCAAGATACGGCCCATCTATCCCTAGAAGAAAACAGGGAGTGCGATTGTCGGAGGGTCCCACCTTGTACACCTCCTCCGTGTCCAGCTCCTTGCGATAATCGGGCACCCCCGAAACCCGGGTGAAACCCGCCACGGCCTTCACGGCCTCCGCGAGGGATCCCAACAGCTGATCCAGCTGCTCGGCTTCGGGGACTCTTTTGGCCTGCTCCCACCGCCATCTTCGAGGCAGAAGGGGACCGGGGGCGAGGACGGGGATGGGCATGGTGGGGGTGGGACGCATGTTACGGTAGGCGTGCACGTAAAATATATGAGGCTCCTCCCTTCAGGAGCTCTATTCCTCACCCAAAACCTGACTTTGTTAAGTGTGAAAACCCGATCAACACTCCCATGCCATACGAGGTACCAATATGTCCGAAAATATAAGGACCATATAAATTTTGTTTTAGTACCAAAACGTACTTATACATCGATACAGACTGGTTTACAAGATCGATTTGGTAAATTACAATGCTATTCGAATATTTTCGGATAGTCAGTGGAGGACCCTTGTCGAGAATTTGGATTAGGTTTGGTGAAAGGCAGAGGGGTGCACCAGCAAACCACCAGGGCGCTAAACACCAACATATCGACTATATCCCTGGGAAGCAGAACACAATAATAACTCAAATGCCTTCATGTGTAAAATTAGTCTATTTGTCGTTTTGTCTCATTTCAACGCGTGCTACGAGAGGGATAGCACGGTCTGACCAAACCACTTCAGACTGACGGCGGTCTTCAACTGAGGAGCTATTAATAATCAATACCGTTGGAATGCCATGTGTGTTAGTTATACCTGGCACAATGCTCGTATTCGATTCATATTTTGGTTGATGAGATTGTTCATCGGGTCGTACTTTCATATTTCCTAAGAATCAGGGTTTGTGGTAGGTATGTAGCTCCTCAAGTGAGGAGCCTTGGCAACCTTAGGTGCTGCCCCTATCGTACCATGCGTCTGTGTGTATACAGTACCTGCCACACAACGGCAGCAAATCATGTGTCCTTTCATTTGACAAGCGGTTGTTACGATGTACTGGGAACACAGACAGATAGTGATGTTTATATCCTCAGCATTCACTACGCTCGCATTCTCCCTTGACGTTGAACTGGTTATTTTCTGGCTCTCGTCTAGGCGTGTGGCCCGGAGATGTTAGACTTTTTAGCCGACACATTTCTGCTTGGCGGGGCTTCTCGGCCGAGGAACTATCCGGAATCGTTGGATTACCTTAGTTAGGCGGTTTACAGCAGTGTTCGTTGTGTAACTGACCCATCGATTTTTTTATCGGGTTGCGCTTTTGGTTTTTCAAAGCTACCGTTTGAGTGAGGTATATATGATATAGCTCCTCAACTAAGGAGACACACATGCACTTAGTCACACCCGACCGTGGCATTCTGCTCAAGCGCTCCTGTTCCATTGTGCGCTGGGTGGTTCCCCACACCCGCCGTCTCTTGGGCTCTGTAGTGTCGGCACCTCTGCTGCCTTGGCGGTCATTTTGCCTATCCACAGGTCAATCAATCTGCCACGTCGTCTATTTCGTTTCCAGCCCGGCTACTATTGTCCTCCCGCCTGTTAATACTCGGAGTATTGTTTGTCAGCGCTTGTTTTTGACCTGCCTGCCTGTAATTCTCTATTCCCACCCATACGGTGGTCTATTGGGCTGTTCATACGGACCGAAGACACATGCTATGGTAGCAAGGCACCTAACGGTTCCTGAGGTTCCTCAGGCAAGCATGTCTATATCTCACCCAAACACTTACTTTAAGAAAAACGAACCCGAAACGTGATAAACATCCCCAAGGCCTACTGTAGGTACGCAATCCAACGAATGTATATCACAAATGGTATTCCAACGGTATTGCTTAGTTTATCAGTTGAGGACCCCCTTTGGCCGTGAATACGTTGGCCTAACGTGCTATCCCCATCGTACCACACGTCCGAGCATCGCATTTTTCATTAATCTTTCGGGTTTGCCTGCTGGTCGGTCCGAATATTCTGGTGGCGGGTACACTTCTCTTTTCCGTTGCACCCCCTTGAACAGGCGTGTCTTTATCGACGACCCAAGTGCCACCCCTATCGTAGCAGGTGTCCGAATGTGATCATTTTCATCACTCTGAGCAATTCTTCGATGTTGCCTTGTGGTCGGTCCGGCATTCCTACGGCTCTTGCGCTTGCTTCCGCCGTTTCGCCCTTTTTAACAGGTGTGTTTTTATCCACGACCTGCGTGTGAAGGGACCCGTCGAGGCCTGGCTATACGCCGGCTGCCTGGCGAAGAGCCCTACCGCCTGCCCCTCTAGCGACAGCTTCTTTTTCTTTCCCGACATCACACGGGACCCGGACAGCACGGAGGTGGGTCATTATAGGAGGGGGCCAACGTTACGGTAGGCGCGGGGGGGTCCTCATTTGTTGCTTGCAGTAGTCATTTGACCATTGATCACGCATCCTCATTGAGACGGAGTACCGTTCCTGCTCCTATTAGGGACACGTCCATCATTTGGGCGCTTCTGAAGTATTTTCTATTTGTCACATAAATATTGCTTGCTTATCATACCCCCTTCTTGTTTCGCCGTCTGCGGGGGGGGCGGGGAGTACTCATTTGTTGCTTGCACTAGTCGTTTGACTAATGACCACGCACCCCTTTCGAGACGGTCGGGGGGTCACGTTTAGGGCCGCCTTTTGCCACAGCTCGGAGTCTCTTCCGTAAGCGACGACCCTACATAGGTCTGGGCTTTTCCGTTTTGTGGTGTGCACCGGTATGAAATTTGCTGCTACGAGGCACCAACAAAATATTTTAAACTCCGGTTGTCAGTGAGGTACTTAGTCCCTCGCGCGAGTTGTCTAAGCTTAGTAGCGTAAAGAAGGTATCCCCACTATCGTAGCTTTGGTAAGGGGCGCAGCAAAATATTTGAAATTTCGTTTTTTCAGTGACGTATGGAGTCACTCGCGCGCGAGTGGCCTAGACGCAGACGTGAAAAGATGATACCTCCCCTACGGTAGCTTCGGCGCGAGGTGCATTGGGTTCAGCCCTTTATTGAAGGCGCGCATTGAATGATGTTTTGTACAAAATTAAGGCTATAATGCGAGGACTAGGATGGTCATGTGTTTCAGCGCCTCAGGGCGATTCGCACAAGTGGAACACATGTTTCTTTGTGGTCCCTTAGATTTTGCGATATTCACCGCTGTGGAATTGTTGGTACGCCGCACCAAACACGTGAGAGAGGCGGGACGCTCGGACCATCGGCCTAAACTTGGTGGTGGCAATGGGGGTACAGTGAGGGTCTCCCTATAGTGCGGGTTGAATTGGGCCTATTGCCGGGACAGTGCTGGTGAAGTCGCTTGCCACGACTGGAACCCGCTATACTATCACCTGCATCGGTACTTTGCCCCGGAGTGCCGGTGCCCGGTATACTGCCGGTATTGTTGGCTGGCACATACCGGCACTATAGGGAGACCGCCACAATATCCCCCTTACCGTCGGTCGGGTCAGAGGATCGGAGTATTTATTGCTGAAGCCGGGCGATTCAAATAGGGTCCGTTCTCTTCGCTGTACGGAATGATCTATGACCACCTCTCCATCATTGGTGCGATACTTGATGTCCCGTGAAAGCTAGCGATATTGCACACACACTTAAGAGCCTCACGTCATGACAAGCGTGCGATACATAGTTTGTATTAATAGTACCTATGCACGGATCGGTTACGTAGTCGTTCGATCGGCGCGTCTTTGGTGTCATCCGTTTCGAAGCTTGACAAGGGCGCCAATACAGCAATGGAGCGTGAACGCGAGAGCGTGAGTGCTCAATGTGGCCGTAAGGTGGATCCCTGTCTCGACCCTGAAAATATGGCTCCTCCTGTTCTTCTGGTTAATGAACCGAGACCAGTTTTGTTTTCTCGACAACGACTTCCAGTACCACTCCCCTAATTCCAACAATGTAGTATACAACAGTAGTGTTGATGTATACTGAGTCTCTCAACGGTACTTATACTTACGGACAGAATGGTACCGATACATCAATATAGTAGTATCTCGATGTTTCTACTTACGGACAGAGTGGTACCGATACATCAATTTAGTAGTATCTCGATGCGTAAAGGTCCTTGGTCTACGGGAGGAACTTGTGGTTCTTGATATTGTTTTCGCCCTGCGAGTGATTTCATTTTTCCGTGGGCTTTACCACTCTTCCGACCCCATCCTTAACATTGGTCGCTTGCTCCTCTTTTGCAGCATCCCACCTCTACAATGGTCCTTCATCTACAGACCGATGTGCGCTTCATATAGGTATTTTCACTATTATATGCGCGTGATGTCACTTCTCAATGGGCTATGTCCTTATCATACTAGTCTCCCGACCCCATCCGCAACATCGGTCGCCTGCCCTTTTTGCAGCTCCCCACGCATCCGGCGCAGTACGACCTCGACTCTCGTATGCCGGATACCGGGGAAATGAGCAGCAGGTGGGGCCACATATAAGTGCATGACTGACACATTCACATAACTACGATAGATACAACGCCTATCATTTGATCCTTTCATACTACCTCTAGACATTAATTAGTTGACACCGTCAATGGAGACGGTGCGTAGTTGGGACAGCTGTAGGCTTACGTCGCAGAACATTGTGTACCGGCTGAGTTGCACGACATTTTTTTGTTTTTGTATTTTTCTCGTCACCACGGGGTTTTCTCGTCACCACGGGGAAAAGTTTCCTGCCGCCGCACTTGTGTACGTTTATTGACAGCCTTGTTACTTCGACGCTCTAGCTTAGCACTCACGAGAAACTTCAAATAGTGCCGCATCTTGAAACCCACGTGACCAACGCTACGGTAGGGGTGTCACAATTTGATCTTCTTGCTGCAGCGGCTATGAGCCACTCGCACGAGCGGCTACCCATGTTGTTTGCAGTCTTAACCTTTGAGGGGTTTTGGCTTCGCGGTATGCACCATGGAATTGCATGTTACACTGCGCCAAGCCATTTTTTCTGTAGTTCGTGTTTGAGCGAAGCACAGACATTTGCGGGAATGGCTTAAAGTCGCTGTTGACATTGGGGGAACCCCTATTTACCGCAGGTTTTGTCAGGCAAGACCCGTGCCTGCACTGCCCTAACACGACTGTCACCCCCCCTCGCCATATATTGATCACGTGTATTGCGAAATCGTTCGTCCCATGCTCGAACATTTTCTCTATCCCCTACCCCCTTGCACTCCACGAATTCAGGGCCGTCTACAACCTGTGGTACTCCTTCGTGTCCACGCTGATTGAGGAAGAAGATATGGCTGGGAATAAGACATCGTCCGCCACCACCTCCCCCTCTAGCGCCAAGAACCCCAAGCTTCTTCCTTCATCGCCTCTCGACGTCACCGCAGCCAACAACCGAACCAAGAACCCCACGTCCGCCGCTGCTGTTGCTCCTGCCGCGACCCTCGCGGCTACCAAGGGGGTCGCTACCAGCCGCAGGCAAGCGTCCAAACTCGCTCAGGCCAACCGCAAGCTCGAGGCTACTGCAGCGAATCGCGGTCCCCCTACCAACATGGCCCACCACCTCCGCTGCACCACTACCGCCACCACAACCGCCACATCTACCAACATCACCACGGGCGCCATCGCTGCCAGCACTGCTATGGGCTCCCCACAATCATCTCGGCAGCATCGTCTTCTGAGGGAGAATCGCCGTCCCCGCGGGAGCGTAAAGCACCTGCCGGTTTTCGAAGGATTGAGCAGGGGCGCCCCCACGCGTCCGATCACGCCGATTTCTCCTATGGCTGGTGAGCAAGATGAGTTACGCTGTTAATTGTTTTGTCAGGTGGGTACGCGTCCAACAAGGCCACCTTCTGCTATGGCCGAACTGGCTGTTAAGCAAGACGAGTTCAACCCTGTCGTTTTATTTTACGGGTTTCTCATGTTTTCCTGAGTTTACGGTCATGTTGAAAGGGGCATTTCGCGTATTTCGTTTATTTAGACGCATACTAGTGTAGCGGATGCATCACGTGCCTTTTGAGATCCTCACATGGAGGGCTTTATATCCGTCCCGAAGACTGATTTTAAGAAACTTATTAAGTAAAACCCAATAAGCAATAAGCAACCCCATGGCCTAGGCATGTGGCAGATTATCGGAAAACACAAAACAATTACTACCGTCTTGATTACTTATTGCCCTCCACCTAACAAGTCTCAAGCAACGGATCCCCCTCCGTCCGTTTTATCGAAGGAGCTGGAAGTTCGCTCTGGGACGACTCTGGGTCGGAGGAACGCCTCTTCTTGGACTCCTATGCTTCGTCGTGTGCAGGATCATCCTTCAGTCTCGATACCGAGGAAATCTCGATGCCGCCTGCACCTGGGATGGTGATGTCGCGATCCACGGACTCCGAGAGCTACACCAGGTTCGTACAGTACCACGTATTTCATTTGCGCACGTTAGTCAATATTCTTGGTCGAGTTGGGTGTCCATGCTCATGAGCCGGGTTGGTTGCCGTTCAGATATCAGTTCCGCTAGAGTGTTGTCGGTGGATGGAACATTTACGTGTTGCACGAGTGGGGAGCCATGTATTGCGGCCTGGAATCCTGTTGCGTTATGGTTTTCTGGTGTACGCAATTCAAAGCTCAAACTTTGGCCCAACAATCTTTGTTGCGTCCGCACAGCACTTTCTTCACATACAGAGAAATTCATACAGGCCAGTAAAATAAAGAAACCAAGCCATCTTTCTTACCCTCTTTCTCTCTAACTGTTAAATACGTCACCCCTGCCCGACAATCATACCCCGTCTCCCCCGCCCCGCCCCTATCCACTCAATGCCGCGATATTCTCCTGGCCCTCATTTTCTCTAACTGCCATTCACTCCACCTCTGTTGCATTGCACTTGCTCGTCTTCGGTCCATTACTGCCCGCCCAATGCCTTCCAGCGTCCCCCCGGAACTGCCCTGCCATATCTACTCCTGTGAGCACCTCCGGCTTGTCAAACCCGGAAGCCTACCCCTTTTGAGCGCGGCATCGCTTAACCGTGACGACAGTTGGAAGTCCGACAGCGCAGGTAACCCATCGGACATCGCCGGCCAAGTCACCGACGACGCGGTCACGGTTCAAGATTCAGGCGGCGGTTCTGTCGTCGTGGAAGACCCACCTCGCCCCACCGCTTCTATCGCCATCAACTCCGTGCGCTCGGGATACGCCGTGGTTCACCACCGCCACCAGGCCTGCGCCGGTTAGTGGGTCGTTTTTTCATTTGCGTGTATGGGTGACACGTGTTGTACGATAGGGGTATCACGTTTTCCCATAATATTGTTTGTCTGACGTGGCTCAACCAATGAACTACCCAATGTCGTCGGAATATTGTCTTGTTTTCCATTATTACGTACTGTAGTTCCTAATTTACACCGCGCGTAAAAAGAGGGTCAAATTAAAAATTGACTGAAATCTAAAGTACTTGAATATAAAGGCCTTTTTGACTAGAACATTTACCTTGGTTTTCGGACCGACCAGACCTTTTAACTGATCAGACATTTAACTTGATTTAGAGTTACACCTCAGAAAGCACAGCAAACGGAAACACCATTATGACAGCATCAGCACAGGATCATCGGCGGGAACAAGCAGCTAACAGCACAGCCTGCGCTGCACTCGGCTGGCATGCCGTGTGTACGTAGTGCGAGAAGCGGCTGCTCGTACCCGGTATCATACTCGTACGATGCACGGGCTGCAGACCCCGGCAAAACGTACAGCAGCAGCAGCAGCTAGCTGCAGTCTCTTTGCTACCTGCTGCCCCCCGCAGGATGGACCACGTCCAAGACGCCGCCATTGGTGGTGGCGGTGGTGGTGGCGGTGGTGGTGGTGGTGCTCCTATTGTGTTGTGTTGGGTTGTGTTGTGCCAGGGAAACCGAGAAAAGATTGGGTTGGGTTGTGCCAGGTGTCGGGTTGTGCCAGGGTAAACGCATGTCCCGCAGAAAACAACAGCAACACAAACAAGGACAGCACAACGACAACCAAAAGCAGCAGAAACAGCTACATCTAGCTACCGTTTATTTTACCAGCGCACACAAGTTGACGACAGTTACAAATATCCTGCTGTGCGAGACCTGTCATGGTGTACCCCAATACTGACAAATTTATGCGGTTCTCCCGAAAACGAACACCTAACCCTTCCCGCATTATCACCCCGAGCTCGAAAACGGCCTGACCCTGTGACTGGTTCCATGCACGTGTCCTAATCATTCTCTTCGTTGTGCACCATGCCACAGGTTTGGGCTCGCTTGGAGGGGCTGTGGATGCCGCTCTGCGTAAGAGGAGCAGCATCCATGCAGTGTCGTCGTTCTGAATCGAGCTGCTTCATGATCCCGTTAGGAATACGTCCGCGGGGTTGGGTACAGCAAAGCACGCGAGTCAGTCAAAACAGCCAGCTACCCACGATCGGTTGTCCACGATTGAAGTAACAGGAGGTGGGCTCAGACGATCATGAGCGACATTAGGTCGTGCAGTAGCGCCGCGCACATTTTGTGACGTCGAGCTTAATTTTTATTCCAAAATGTTTGGTACAGCACCCTCCGGCTACCCTGATCTACATGACGGGGGAGGCGGTGTGTGTCCGTGGGAGGGGACAGAGAGAAGGAAACGTGTTTACACACATTTATGTGCATTCCTCCACGACGTGCATTCTTTTTGACCACGCAAGCCTGGAGTAAGTAAGACCTGTAGAATGTGGCGGGTGAAGAATAATAGGGGCGGCGAATGGTCGACGAGGGGTGAACACACGCATGGGCATGGCATAATCTTTATACGGATTTAGGTTGGGTTTACGCTGTTTGTTTACTTTGCGCTGTTGCGCATTATTTACCAAGAATGGATGAAAGGCGTTCCCGACTTCTGACGGCTTCCGACAATTAAAACATTAACCGAACATGGAGTGAAGAGCTTGGATAACGAACTAGGGCGGGATGGACCACTATTTCGCAGAACCGAAGCGTTTCGTTTGAAGCCAATCAATTAAAGTTTGCTTCACAATGATATTATTTGGCAAGCGCTTCTGATGATTTCGCACGCAGTGCCAATCGTAGACGTTTACGTTCTGAACGAGGAACACGATCGGCTAGGCTCTGGGTGTGTTTTCCTGGGTATCTGTTTGATTTCTTGAACAGTTGACTGTCGTCAAGGCAATGTCTTCGTTGGAGGGTTGGTGCCGAGCTTAAGGATTCATGTATTATCGACCTTCTTGACAGAATGCTTCCCTCGGTTAAGGTTGAGAAGCTGGAAGGGTTTACGGAGGGATCCAGAAGTTAGGTTCAACTGATTCGCAAGGGAATCACGCGAACACTTGGGGAACGCATAAAGTAACTCCCGCGGCGTAGAGATTGCTCTGCAGCAGCGGGGAATTGACCGCATTTTCGGGCAATACTTGTGTTGACAGGCTTACTCTAACTACGTCTATCAAGAGTTGGCATGGATCGGAGCCGTTTTGGTTGCCCAAATGGGAGTGATGAAGGTAGCAGTGGAGGTAGTTACTACATTTGTTTTCGTGGGGTTGCGAGTAAAAAGATAAACGACTGGTAATCGTCGCACCGAACAGCCGATCGAATCAGTCGACAAAAGCACGGGGCCCTAACTCAGTATCACTACGGGCAGCAGAAATATCGTTCCAATATGGTACAAGATGCGTAATCGTCGCATCGATAAACTGATCGAATCAGGCGACAAACGCAGAGGGCGCCAACTTAATATGTCTGCGGACAGCCGCAATATTGCTCTGATATGGTGCAAGATGCGATACGAAAAGTGGTTGGACTGGCGTTCCTGACGCAGGCGCCGAGCGAAGCAAGGTGCCACTAATGACTGTACGTTATTAACATTGGTAGTTGGAGGGACATAATAGGGCTAAGAGAGGGATTTGGGATCGGAATGGGCTCAATGAAGCAATGGCTTTCATTGTAGGAGTGGGAGAGGAGGTGACACGATGCAATGGCGTTAGTTGTAGGGGGGAAGGCGGTGGGTGAGATGCTTAACTGGCCGTTCGTCTTCATTAGTACACAACGCCAGGAAAGTGGGATTAGTGCTAGGAGTAACGGAAGAGAAATGGGAGCCAGCATGGACCCGACTCTTCCTACCGTAACAGAGCTGCGAGTTACTTGGGGGGGGCGGGCGGTAAACTGCAGTATTGACGGAAGACCGCCTGTCGACGACGGAGGCAGCATGCTTGCCGGTGTTCCAAGGTCGAGAGTTGTGAGATTGTTGGGTCCGCCACAGACCCCCGATAACAAGAGCACGAAGAAGGCACTGCTAAACAATGAAGCACGTCGCCTACAAAATATATTTTTGCGTGCATAGGGCACACCAACAGCGGAGACTGTGTGCGTTACGAATATGTGATAGATATGCGCTCGTGGATGCGAGCGCAATCCCTTACCTGGCACAAATTAACAAACAACACTTTGGCGCGAAGGAGAATATCATTGCAAGTATGTATGGATGTGGTTTTATTAAGTCGGTGCTGGGGAGCTCCAGGCAAGACACATGCCTCGAATCTTACGGTAGCAATCCCCCTTGGCCATCGACGGCAATGGGCAAGCATGGGGGTATCCGGGCAAAGTTCGAGAGACATGTGGGGGGAAAGAGTGCTAGCTGCGCGTCTGTCGTACTCGAGTATAAGAAGAATGTGAGCGATGCCATTCGGTTCAGATTTTCACTGCCGTGTTTGCCTCGGTGGTGCTTGCATTTGTTCCCTTAGCTTGTTTTGCGTCCTTTACATCCCCCTGTTTGTTTTTTAAGAAGCACATGGGATATGATAGTCACGAGGTCGCGGGAAAAAGATCTAGAATTTTGGCGTACGGTACTCATAGCTTTACGTTATTGCTGAATTTTTTATGAGATGCACCACCCCCGTTCTTCGCAGGGCGCAGTACGGACCGGCTGCATTGTGCACGTTTCGTTTTTGGTTTCAACACCAGTATAGTTAGGAACAAGATGCGATTGGTCGGTTCCCGGATCCAGCCGATCCATTCGTCCCCTCTTATGATGTCTATGGTACCTTGTAGGTAGCACACCAGTCCGCTTTCAACTGCGCTTACGTTCGTCCGTATTTGCAGAATCGGCATAGATAGCAGCAACACTGCGAGCGGGCGAGGTTTGCTTGTCCCCTCCGATCGATGGACGATCGTCGACGAGGTGCTTGGCTAGCAGCCCTCGTTTGTGTTTCTCCCGTTTGGAAGCTGACGACTTCTGAGAGGCAAAGGGGGTTGGGGCATGCAGATGAAAACGACTGCCAGGAACGTATGTTGGTGGGTAGAATTCCACGGTTTGTTTAGGAACAGGTTTAGGACTTTACTGAGTATACAATTATTCGAACCTGATGGCGGACAAAATATATATCCCGTTTGGCGCACGAGGTGTAGTACAGTAGACACGTTTGTATGGCTACTAAATGGCTACGCTTCTACTGCCTGCATGAGTCACGCTCTTTACAGTAGTTGCGGGGCTTCTCAGAGTTCCAACAGTGACAGGGTTAGGAGTCCAACTGGAAATGAAAACATCTTTGGAGAGAGATCCCCATTTAGATGGCACGGGGATCATCGTACACGTTCAATAGTAGAAAGAGATAGGTCTCTCAGGAGTATCAACAGACAGACAAGATTTATCTCTTGACGAGTGCCGGAGGGAATTCGTGTATCTTGACTTTTGGTTTATCTCGAATTTTTCTTTAGTGTCTTTTATCAGTTGGTGTACAACACGGATTGTATTAGCACCATGTCGTACGAACAGACCCTATGGGAATGGCCGTTTCTTGGTATTGGGTCAAGACGAGCCTGGAGCTAAAACATATAAGAGAGTCGATACTATTTGGAGAACACACAATGTATAACTTCATGTCTGAGCGATATGCGTGGCCTTTGGTGGTCATCGTAGACAGATGCGATATAATACTAAAATACTAGCATGGTGCCATCAAAATCAGCCGACGCTAATGTTAGCCAACGGCTGCATTCAGGCGGCACGAGGCACCGTGCTTTGGTGAGCTGTTTTCAATCACCCTTGCTTGGATATGGGAGGGCTGGGTGTTGACATATGCATCGACTCACATATACTTTTTGGTTTCAATAAACTACGCTCCGGTAATTCAGCTGTCCAAGGAACCGCTCGAAGAAGACGGGTCAGTCAAACAGTCAAAGTCCCGAGCACGGCATGGTGTTCACCGCATTGTGTCAACCAACGAGCTCGATGTAACGCCTCTTGGTATATATCCTATTGAAGTAGCTATTGTTTTGACGGTGGACGAAATGAGTGGATGGCGGCGATACGTTGCAAGAAACCGGACAGCAACGGGGGATAGATTCGATGGGTGGATGTATTTCCTCGTCTGAGAGGGATACGAATGCAATTTTGGAGGTGTCCAAGCACAAAAAGGCGATCCATTGCATTGCAGGAGAGGGAAGACGACTTGGCCGTGCAATCCCAAATTTACTAACACGATACGAAAAGCGGCACAACACGAGAGACTGCGCTCGATTCCATGCCTCCCGGGGCTTGCTGGGGTGCAACGAAGGCGATGGCTGGGACGCGCTGGGGCATAAAGCGGTTGTCGGTGCACAATATCGAGATGTCTGGAACTCGGGCAAGATACACACCTGCAACATCGTACGGGTTTTAGAAGATTCCATCGTTGTCACAAGCACGTTCGACGGTGGTGTCAGCCGAGAGGAGACGTCACTCTGTCGAGCGCAAGCAGAAACCTTGTTCGACCCCCCGGGGTCATGCACAGTGCACGCCGTCCAGGGCCGCACAGTGGAAGAGCGACTGGTTATACATCAGGCCGGACACCTTTACGCCGATGTGCACTGGCTTTAAACGGCGATCAGTCGAGCGACCGGTCCCTCGAACGTCAGAGTCATCGATGGTGTTCACCGCAGCGAGAACGACATGTCTCTATCAGGAGAGGATGCCGACGGCTTCTAGGAAGGTTTCGAACTGCATCTACGCCAACGTGACGGCCGGCCGTCTTGGACTAGCGGAGGGGGGACAGTACAAGGAAGATCTCGTCCAAGGACTCCTCAGCGCTCACCTGGGCAGATGCAACTTGTGTTCCGGTGAACTATTCTGGGCGGTGTACAGCGGACGCCAGCCGATCCTCGACCGTCTTGACTGCGCTTTGCCTCATACTATAGGGAACGTGGACGTGAAGTGCTCAAAACGTGCAATCGAGCCTGAGGCAGCTTGGGAAGAGGACAAAGAAGAAGAATACAAGTGGACTGGGCCGTAGTCGATAGTTAGCTTTTACACGTACAATCACAGGAAAAAATGTATGTTGAGCTTGTATTGAGGATATATATATAAAATAAACAATCTGTTTTCAGAGTGTACGAGGTGGTTGGAAGAACACGAGGAACCGGTTCAGGTTCTCGAGCTCCTGAGAAGCCTGCACCTTGGCTCTCTAAAAACGTCAGAAGAATCAGGCGAGAGTGGATGCAAGAGTAGGGTGCCGGCCACAACGATGGCGCAATTAGGAAGGACCTCAGGTGGGTACTCAAGGCCATAAAGAGGAAGGCGTCATTGGCCAAGGAAACTTCAAGTCATCACAAGAAATACAGAGAGCCTGGTACAGCTCAAAACGGCCAAGGATCGTGTCGCGGTGTTTATGAACTTGGACCTATTCGGCAAGTGGTCAGCGCGAAATGCCTGTCGATCCCGGAAGGAGACCCTCACTGGGCTTGTTGAAATCGGCGAGCTCCTGCGAAAAGTTAATCTGCAACCACCGCACGATTTTCAGCTAGATCTCACACGGGAAGAAGAACGCCTCCCAAGGAAAAGACGTCGGGAGGCCTCGGAAGCAAAGTGTGAAAGGGTATCACGGTGAATGCGAGCGACCTACTCGATATCATGGTGGCGATCATCAGACACCCTCGGGCGCATTACTTCGAGTTTGCGTGAGTGTTATCGTTTGTGTCTGAAAGGGGATTGCCGGAGCTCGTTGGAACTTATGTCTAATTATCACCGAGTAGCCACGGTACATATGAATCAAAGGTCAAGCTTGGCGATTTTAAGGGATGCGAGGGAATCACAAGCCGGACACCACGATTGTGCGAATACGAACACCTTATTGAGAGTCAATAAGCTGCGCGGTATAAAGGACACGTCCCGTCTCACGCCTGCCGAGGAAAATCGTTGACACAGTAAATGAGCAAATTTGTCTGCACGAAAGATTCTGTTTAACGGCGTCGCAGGTCGCGTGTTTAGTTACTTCAAGACGCTCCACGTTGCGATCACCCATATCGTGTTCAGAGGGCACGATTTGGACTTGGATCATTGGGTAAAAGTGGCCTGTGGTCGCGTATCCCCGGCACTGAAAGTTAAGAGTTCGATTGCGGCAGTAGAGAAGGTTAAGGATGATCATTACAGGAGGTGGAAGTTTGGATTGTGCAAGCAGGGTGTGCCATACCAAGTTTTGACATGTTTCTCACGCTAACGAGATCATCATCATCCGGCACTTTGCCCTCATCTAAAAAAGAAGGAGGTGCCGATCAGAACGTCAAGTGGTGTAATTTCCTTGTGATTTCCCCACCGTGACATTCCAAGCATCCAGAGCGCTCCCCGGGGGGAAACATTCCTCTGCCTATTCAATGCCAAAATATCCCACCCTCTCACAGAGGCAAGGTTATCAACGCGTTGACTCCTACTCCAAAACTTCCCAACCCTTCATGGCCGAATGACGAACACGAATGCCGCTATGACGACGGCGGACGCCGTATGTACCAATCGCAACCCAAATTTCATTCTTATCTCCGCTAAAAAACTTAGGTACAGGACCAAGTATGCCGAATCCCAGATACTTCTCTTGGCTCTCACGCAAGCACATACAGCACTTGTCTCCAAACACCGTTTTGTCACTAAACGCCAAACACAACGAATACACAATCATCTCGAATACAAGAGACAAACTCGTTTTATGGATACATTCAAGGATATCGAAAACACAGACAAGCTCCGGGTATCATATTTCGTACATACCCATACACTGTCTACACAAAATGCTTCGTATTTGGGAGTATAGGGGAACTAATACACATCTCGAATACAAATATCAAAATCGGCCTCTAGTATAAGGTATCCGGCGACCCCGATCCTGTAGCATTCATTTGATTGACCCGAAATATCACACGTGATCGGTCTACCTGAGCAGAACATCAGATCTAACAACACAAACCTTTGACGAATATATCAATGACAACGGCGAGTGCCACGTAGATCGACCGTAGCCTAAAAACCATCAACTTTACGGATTTCCGCTAAAACGAAAACACAGACGCGCCCCGTGCGTCGTCTTTCGCACATACATACATATAGTTTCCTCTTGATGTCTAGGACAACTGGCACACAGCTCCGGCCGAAAATGCGTAAACCGTTTCCAACCCTACGGTATCCAGTGACCGCGCTCCGGTGGCATTCGGCTGCCTGACCCGAAATATCACACGTGATTGATCTGCTCGAGCCAAGCATCCGATCCTAAACGTTTAGGTTTCTCCGAATTCTACGATGCTCACTCCCGCTGCGTAGTCATTCAAAATGTGTCATTTTGACCGGGGGGGGGGGGATATAGGCGGTAGGAGGCCGCGATCTCGTCCGTCTGTACAACTCAGACACACCACGTAATATACAACTAGCAAGACACAAGCATTCTGCCACCGACTAAACTAAGGGAGGTCGTCTACACGGACGGCTGTGATTGGTCTCCCTAACCTCTGTGTCTCGAACGCCACACAGGGTCCCCCCTCCAACAGGTAAGTGCGTCGTTGAGCACGACGTCTGAGTCGGTCTCCAAACCGTATTCCTCCAACCGATTCACCCTCCTCAGCCACTCGGTGAAGATAGCCTGCTTTTTCGTCACCAGAACGCTGGCGGCGTTGTTCCCGATGAACGGCAGTGCCTTCAGCTCCCCCTCGGTGTACAGAGTTCCCGTCACGTCCTTGCATGTGACCATCTCAGCCACGAGACGTAGATTCCTGAGGTAACACACAATCCCCGCTGCCGTCCACTCCCCCGGGTCACTCTCCGAGTCGTAGACCCACCGTGTTCCCGAAAACTCGACCACCTTGCGGCAGTTATCCTTGGGACACGTGAAGAGCCCGAATCGGCCAGCGACTGTCACGGGGCGAGTCCGAAGCACGTTCTTGAGCGTGATGTTGCTGTTCTTGGTGCCGCCACCCCATGCGTAGCCACTCCGGCCCATTTTGGAGCCTCGCTCCTTGTATGAGTGTTCAGCGACGAGAAAACGGTCAGGGGGACGACAATAGTAGAACACACGGAACAGTAGGGGGAATGCGAGACCAACTTGCCGCCGTGGGTTTGTTTTTGAATGTTTGTGACAGCACACATTGTGCACAAGCATTTTTGAGATAATATATAGCGCAGACGTGCACAACATGGCCGATACAAATGTTAGGACCAACGTACACACACGCACCGGATTTTTTCGCTCGTAGGACAACAGCAACAACAACAGATATATGCGTCCAAACCAATTAGACCTTCGCTTTGGAAATATCTGCAGCCCAAGGGCGGGGCTACTAGAGTTTGCGGAGTTACATTCCATTTGCGGCCAACGGTAAATGCTACGGTTGAACGGGCAGCATATCGCATAATAATCCTGGTGTTACGGCGACAACGTTTCATGATTCCTCAGGCGAACAAAAAAAACAACAACAAATGAGAATGACTCACCCCCGGCTTGCCGGTCCTCCTTGAACTTCACCGGGCTCTTCCTCATCCAAAACAATTAGACCTTCGTTTTGGAAATATCTGCAGCCCAAGGGCGGGGCTACTAGAAGTTGCGAAGTTACATTCCATTTGACGTCAACGGTAAATGCTACAGTTGAACGGGCAGCATATCGCTTAATAAGTCTGGTGTTACGGCGGCAACGTTTCATGATTCCTCACGCGAACAAAACAACAAGCAACACATGAGAATGACCCACCCCCGGCTTGCCGGTCCTCCTTGAACGTCAACGGGCTCTTTCTCTGGGCCTTGGTGCTATTCTCTCCCGAAACGACCGGACAAACGACGTAAATCATGAAGTGCAACCAAAATAGTCGCTGGTTTAGCTTTTTGTGTCATTGATTGGTTTCCATCGAAGACCTCAGTACCACGATAGCCAAAGTACATCTCGCGAGGATGAGACACACTACATCAAGACGAGTTGAAGATCGGGGAGAAGGCACGAAGAGCACAGCGGCGCAAGAGACAAACATGCGTAAAAATTGAATAGGGGGGACGCGGGTATGGGCTGGCCAGTAGGCCGAACAACTCATACAACAGCACCATCAACAACGGAAACAACACCCGGCTCTTTCTTGAAACGTCCGGGTAGACAACGACAAGTGTCGTAAAAGTGCACACGAATTACACGGAGCAACCGCAAGGGGTTCTGTCGTTGAATGCCATCCAATACCTTTAGACACCGTCTTGCAAACCCCTCTTTTGGAAAGAAGAGAAAATACGCGGGCATTGGATAGAGTTTGCGAGGTTGCATTCAATTCGGCACAACGTTCAATGCCACGGTTGAACGGGCAGCATATCGCATAATAAGGGCAACAACAATTAGACGTCATCATCGAGCTGTCGCATTCTCATCCCTCATAGAGGCTCCTCCGCTGGTCCTCTTCTTTGTTACCGAGGTGGCCGCAGGAATAATTTTTCTTTCCTTCTCATACCAGGGGTTGACCGTGCAGGAGAGACGGCAATGCGGCGAGGTTATACCATTGTGACTGATTTGACGCGAATAGGCAAGGAAAATAGCGAATCTGCGTGAGAATGGCGGGTTTAGGCGCACGAATCACAGGTTGTATAATACAACATTTGTAGGTGTTGGAAACAAGAGGACATACGTGGGCATTGTATAGAGTTTGCGAAGTTGCATTCAATTTAGCACCAACGTTCAATGGTACGGTTGAACGGGCTGCATATCGCATAATACCTCAAGGTGTTACGGCGGCAATGTTTCATGATTCCCCAGACGACTAAAAAAAGTAAATAACAAACACCCATATCTCATCCGCGGCTCGCCGGTCCACCTATAACTTCAACGGGTTCTTCCTCTGAGCCTTAATGCCATTATCTCCTGATACAACCGAACAAACGGCGTAAATAATGAAGTGCACCCAAAATGGTCGCTGGTTTAGCTTATTGTATCAATGGTTTGTTTACGTCAAAGACCTTAGTACCACTATCGCCAAAGCCTATACACGTGTAGACAACCTCTTGCAGACCCTTCTTTAGGAAAAAAGAGTAAATAAGTTTGGCATTGGATTGAGTTTGCGAATTTTCATTCAATTTGGCGCCAACGTTCAATGGTTTACAAGCCGCAACGGGATCCATCCACACCCACACGTTGAGCGGGGAGGTAGTTCTACGTATCACGTCGGCATTCCTTCAGTCAACGCCCAGTGTTTCACAGGCCGGAAAAAGACCCCAAACACCAAAGCCAACAACGAACAAACAAACAAACAACCAAACAAACAAGCAAATTAACAAACAAACAAACAAACAAAAAAACCCACAAACAAACAAACAAACAAACAAATAAACAAACAAACAAACAAACAACAAACAAGCAAGCAAGCAAGCAAGCAAGCAAGCAAACAAGCAAGCAAGCAAACAAACATACAAACAAACAAACACACAAACAAGGGCAATATACATGACGAGAATGCCTTCCTGACAGACGAAACAAACCACGCTGCACCCGTAAACAAACATTCCAACACCATAAACGGATAAGAGCACTATCGACCAAACACACCTGAAAACAAAAAGCCAAATACACGCTCACCATCCTCGGCTGTCAGCCCGCGCCCCCCGCAAAGCTCTCCGATATCTCTCGCGCCGACTACAATCTCCTCAAGAGATTTCCCTCGCAGCATCGGCACCATCGCCAGCAGCTTATTAATCCTCTCCGGTTCCAACGTCACCCGGTAGACTGCCGGCTCGGCCGACTCAGTCACGAAGCTCTCCAGAACGTCCAGCATCGCCGACGCCACGTCGCCGTCGTCGTAGCTTCGCCAACGCCCAGCAGCTACCCCCAGCACCAACGGAACGGTGGCGGCGCTCTGCATATCGACCGTGGAGTTTGGAATCTGACACAGGTGTCGTGACGTGGCCTTGTGTACCATCACACCCCCCACCTTCTCCTGCAAGACCACTGGCTTTCCATCCCGCGCGTGCTTCTTCTTCGGGAAACCGCCGAAGTGGTGGTCCACCACAGCGTTAGCTTTGCTAAAGTGTTCCAATATATTCTCGTAGAGAGCCTGCGTAATCTGCTGCCCGGCCACGAGCTGGGTTTGGGGTACTTGTCGTTGTGAAGGCAATTAGTCTTAGCATCGGCGCCGCATGTTTGCTCGCAGCTGCCGTTGTTGCGTTTACGCTTGACGAATAGACCAGCTGGCACGAGCTCCACTGCCCGTACAACCGCCCGGTGAAATTATGCGGCGTTGACGGCGGAGCCGCGCTTGTCGAAGTTCTCATACTGGTTGTTAAACGCGCCAGTTATGAGCTCCACCCCTTTCACGTCGCTGCCGATTTGCCCTTCGTCGATGGCGATGTCGCCGCCGTTGTCGTTGATGAATCTGGCCACGCCGACGATGCCGGAGGCGCGTGCAAGGGCGCTGTACGGCCCGCCCTCGATGCCGCGTGTAGCCCGCAGCAGCGCGTCAACTGGTGGCTTGCCGGACAACTTTTATAGCTTCCCGCCGAGGGCCTGGTAGCAGCGGGAGTTCTTGTCGAAGACCTCACGGTAGATGGGCCTGCTGGAGGACCGGTGTAGAAGATAGCGGGAATCTTGCTGGGTCGGTTGAAAGAGGAGAGAGAAGCGGGACGAGAGAGAGAGGGTATGGTGTTGATGGGCGCATATAAGCTAAAACACACGACAACGCTGCGCCTCCCTTTGTTCACACCTCTTCCCCGGCGTCGGTTACAGAGCAGTTGGCCTTGGAAGGGAAAGCGGAAACCTGCTACGTGGTCTGAATGCGAAGTGTTTGCATACACGGGAGGAGGTATAGGCAGGTTGGGAGGGAGGGGGAGGGGGGGCGAGATATATGCATACAAAAAAAACTGTGTGATAACATTGAAAGGACCTCGGTACCCGCTGCTGACGTCGTTGGACTGGTTGACATGGGTTCATGATTTTGGGGAATTCTACACAGTAGCCCACGCGGAAAATTGTAGGGTTTCGAACATCTACTGGTGGTATGTTAAAAACACATTCCTTGCATTCCTCACCGTCTCTACTTCCTCCTACTCCTCGTCTATGCTTTTCCTCAGGCATGAAGTCACTGTCTGTGTCGTCGGGTTCGCCGATACGGCCGCGTTTCCTGGATTTCCGGATCTGTGCGTGTCGCATGGGTTCGCATAATTATGTCACCATCGTGGCATCGTCAAAAGGAGGGTGCATCTACCAAACACGCCTGTAAAAACTGCCCACCTGTTTCATTTTTGCTCTACGTTCTCACGATTACCCCCCAAATGGCACATAACTTTGTTCTACTAGTATATATATTTGTCCGTTGCTCAGTTCCAAAACATATCTTTCCTCCACTATAATCGTGTGGACTTGTACAAGTAACATGCTTTGTCATGCTTCCGATGTGAAATCCAAGAATGGCGATAGTGTGGAGCAGCGGGGAGAATGGGCGTGAAACAGGGAGAGGTTGATAGTCTCGGGTAATTTTACGGCGGCGTCATTTCAAAAGCGATTTAGCAGGTAGATACGTTTCGAACCAGACGTCAGTTTTTTGTATGGGTATTTGAATGCATTGCTTCGAATCCATTGCTCTTGTGTGGAGTTTGGAGGTTGCGGTGCACGAAATACGAAGCTTGCGCTGGCTACTACTACTAAAGGACGACACCGAGACCTGAAAAGTGCGCGTATTTTCGCAAACACAGGGCTCCAAATGGCGAGTAGCGTTAATATATATTCTATGAGAGGGTTGCAGTGTAGGTAGTAGGAATATAGAACGCCGTGTAGCCATGCTCAACAACAGTGATGTGGTAGTACCTTTGTGGCCGGAGATGGCGAGTGGTCAGCGATAGTCATCATTGATTCGTGCCGGACGGGAGGAGAGAGGCGCGTAAGTAAAACGGAGGGCTTACGCATGAAGCGATCAGAGGGCGAAATGGAAACCAAAAGAGGCGTTACTGTTTGTGTCCGCGAATTAGTTAATACGTTGTCCTGTTGTGAACTGGTTCGTCTAGTAGAACACCCTAGCTCCAAAATACTGTAGAGGGTGTAAGTACACTGGCACAAACCTATACCGGTCTACGCGGACTATCCGTTTGTTTTTCGGAAGCAGTGAGGGATTATCGGCAGCAGCAACAACAACAGTTGCATAAACCAGTTTCGTTAGGTGTACAGGCCGGTCCTGGACTGTTAAGCGGTTGTTGAGTCAGAATTCCCCGACCAGACGTGGAGGTGCCCCGCTCTTGAGGGGATGAAGCCGGAGCGCCCTGAAAAATAGCAAACAAAATAGATAATAATCATCCCGGCGGCGTTTTGCATCTGATTTTCATGACTCCGAGTATCCTACGACGTGGACGCCAATTTTTACTAGGTTTCGAACTGGCGAAAACGGCTGTCTCAGGGAGGTGTCTTTTTACGGGCATCAGCGCACGATTAAATAAGTATAAATGGTAAGGACGAGATTCGTTGCGCTGTTCATCGAGGCCTTCCCAACCCATCAGTAAATGCACCAAACTCTACCGAGCTCTGGCAGACGTCTACCATCTCACGGTGACATTTGATTTGGTAATACGCCCTTCCCTCGATGGTCCGACGTTGATGTAGATTACGTGTACAGTGTCTTTTCAACGCGGGGTGGTTATGGTTGAGGCTGAAGTCTTGATATGGATTGGGGGTTTTGACGACCTTTATAGCTGTTATCGATTCGTCGATTGGCCCGTCCATTTCTTAGGGCAGTGCGAAATCCGGACACAGCAGCCCTCCGAAGTGAAGCAATCTAGTTTTAGTCTCCATGCTTGAATGGTTTTTACCTCCGTGCCAGGAAAAAACCAACGCCTACATCATCAGTCCAGTTGGCCACTACAGTTCAAACAACGGGCCTTCGGATCTGAACGTGCACAACTACTCCCAAGATGCCTCCCTCCCCCACCAAAACTTCTACTTCGCCTTTCATACTCGTCTCCGCCTCGGTGGGCCAGAACGAGTCGAGCTGGAGTGTTCCTGGGGCTGCCACAGCGTTCTCCCAGCGGCGTTTGGGCGCCGCGTCCCACTCTCGTTGCTCTCGTTGCTCGTACTCCTGGCGGCTACGAGGAGCCATAAATTGCCGTCACTCACGAAACAGGGGGTGGCGAACCCTTTTGTTGGACGAACTGCATGATGAAGGGGGGGGGGGGGAGCGACGAAGACGGAGGAAAGAGGAACAGCGAGAGTGAACACTACGGACGAGGCGATGACACCACGACGATAGCTCAAAGTACAGTACAGCGAGTAGCTCCTCCTCTTGGCCGTGGCCACAGATTGCCAACCATCACGCCGCACTTTTTCAGCCTGCAACCCGCCAAGGATCTTTGTTTGATATTGCCTGTAGGCTGCGCGACCAGTGACAAAAGAGGGAGCATATGGCGAGGTAGTGACAATATGTGTCATGAACGACTGCAATAACACAGAAAAGAGGCTACAATTTGACACTAGGAGCTCAACACTATCAACAGAGCGGCTTCACTTCACCAAAGACCCTTGCGCAAGCGCCATTTTCACGCCCGTGTGTTTCCCCATTACTGATGGAGGGCCACAGCGGTTGAGTGAATGCCCGAAGGCTGCGTGCGGTCCTGAGGTGACCCCCGAGAAAGCCTCCCAGAGGGATACTAGTGGAGGGTCCAGGGTGAAGCCGAAACAAAACCATCTCTTGAAATATCTATCATGGATACAAACCAATTTTGATACAATATATACCGGGGCTCCATCGCAAGGCCGTGGAAAACTGCATGCCTATATGGTATCAGACTTTCGGAGCTGCCTTGGCCTCCTCGCGAACCAGATCGGGTCCCTTAGGTGTACCAGGGCGCAAGGCCGTGACACTGGGGTCTGGCTCCTGAGCTAGCAGACCATGTCCGTGGCATCGGCTATGCTCTCTGTTGGTCTGCGAAGGAGCTGATGGGCTTGATAAACGCGGACTCGGAAGCACGTCGTCATTGCGCAAACGAACCAGCACGGTCGATCGCTGAGCTTCTTCCTCGTGGTTTCTCGTCAAGACGAGGCTCTCTCGGCTTGCGTACACTCGGATACTGGGCAAGGTCGATTGTGGTTTAAATTTGGCTCCGCTCCTATACCTTGGGAGCATTGTTTTGGGCATTAAATTATCGGGGTGTTTTCCCGAGAGATTCGAGAGTCCGGTCCACTTGGTTTTAGATAAGGCTTTAAGATTTTCACGTACTACGGGGGAACATAGTAATCAGGACCAAATAAGGTTCATAAAACAGGGGAATGTATAGGTTATTGTCAATATCGTGGGTTCTAATTACTATGGTCCTCCGTAATAGTACGTACTCGGACTGCTTGTTTGTTGCTGTGTGACTTTGATTGAACTCGGCCTACAGGAGTTACCCGCTGCCGCAGCAGGCGCAAAGGCCGGGGACCACGAAACATAATGTGTTGCTTGCTGCTGATGTTGTCTGGTGGTGGTGGTGGTGGTGGTGGTGATGGTGTTTCTGTGAAGTGGGTAAAAACGCACACAAACACAACGTGTGCCTCTCGTAGAGCGACGGTAATACACAGTCTACGCCGGGGCCTCGGCTCTTCCACCCACCGCCTCACTGCGACAAATCGCAGGCTCCAAGAAGCGCAACTAGCCATCCTACAGCGGAGATAGACCACCACACCAGCACGTGGTGCTGGGCCGCCCGTTGCGGTGTCGTTTGTCTAAGGGTCTGAGCTTCAAACGATCTCTCTCTTTCTCACCTATGCCACCTCTCGGCATGTTTCACAGCATCGTCGCGATAGTAGCCGCCGGTGACCGCTAATCATCGACCCATGTCCCAACATAACCCCTACAAAAAGTCGTATTTCATTGGTGGAATTTTCCTGGGAAGGTTCGGGACTATATTCTATAGTCAAGTGAAGTCCCAGGAAAACGTTCCTCAGGTATTACATAGATAGGCGCTGTGTGAAGGCTCCGCTCCTATACCTGGGGAACGTTTTTTTGGGTATTAAATTATCGGGATGTTTTCCCGGGGGGGTTATACTTGGTTTCAGTATGGGTTGTGACATTTTCACGTATTACGTGGGAACATAGTAATCAGGGCCAAATAAGGTTAGTGAAACAGCGGAATGGTATGTTTTTGTTTGTTAATAATGAGGATTCAAAGAATTCTCTTAATTGGGTCGCGTACGTCGCGTACGTACAGCCGTACGTGCACACGCAAGAACGTTCCGGAAAACATCGGAAAAAGAAGTTTGAGGGTGTCGATATTTATTTTTTCCCAAAGCTGACATCTGTATGTGTTCGTATGTATGTATGTATGTATGTGTGTATGTATGTATGTATGTATGTATGTATGTATGTATGTATGTATGTATGTATG
>JAYJMJ010000002.1:3596302-3614822 GCA_036873875.1 Laminaria ephemera
GTGTTTGTGGTTCTGTGATCTATACGGAGGGACTCCTGTCTACGACTCTCCTCTATACGGCATAGGGGCACGCCGCGTAACAGCACTCGACTGGTTGCGTTACTACGGCGGCTTATTTCAACACGCTATAATGGTAGTGGGTAGTTTCTCAGTTGAACAGCCCTTCCGATGGTACCCCTATTGTAGCACTCGTCCGAACGTCGCAATTACAATCATTTCACTCTGCCTCCTGGTTGGTTGGTCCGGCATCATGGCCGCTCGTGCACTTCCCTTCTCCGTTGTGCCCCTTACCACAAGTGCGTTTTTATCAACGACCACTGCGTGAAAGGCCCGGTTGAGGCGTGGCTGTACGCCGGCTGCCTGGCGAAGAGCACCACCCCCTGCCCCTCTCGCGACAGCTTCTCTTTCCTCCCCGACATCAAACGCGAGCCTGACAGCACGGAGGTGGGTCGCACTTTGACAGGAAGGGTGCATTGAACATAGTTTTCTATAGTAGGGGGGCATTGAATGCTGCTCGGTGCATGAGGTGTGTGTTTAATGCTACGCGCTAAAGACAGCTGGTTCTCACCGCTGGTCTGAATCCTCTTTAATGGCCGCCCCACTCTCATTGGTACGAACACATCATTCGGTAAAATGTTACGATAGCGATGCTGCTCACACGCTCGGAAGCACCACATCATGACAGACGTGCGTTACATGTGGTGCGTATTCACGGATCGCTTACGCATTGACTCGGTGTGTTATTGCGGTCGTCCGTTTCGGATACCGACACGCGTGCCAACAGCATGAGTGTTCGACGTGGCCGAGAGGTCGTTCCCTGTCTTGGCGCTGTATATCTATTTCCGCTGGTGCCTGCGCTGGACGAACCAAAATCTGTTTCTTTCTCTCGAAAGACGTTTCCAGTACCATAACCCTGACCCTATGCTTATACGAAATTTGTACTAGTGTATACTAAGTATCTAAACCGTCCCTACATTTTCCGACAGAGTGGTACGACATACCAGTACTGAGCATCAGGAATAGTACTAGTAGTGCCTTACCTCGCAAAGGTCGTTGGTCTATGGCCGGAAGGTGTGCTGCTTGATCATATTATCGCTATGCGTGTGATTTCACATTTCCATGGGGTACGAAGTATATTGTACCTGGTAACAATTTTCCGACCCTATCCGCAATGTCCGTTGCTTCCCCCTGTTCTCGAGCTCCCGGTGCACCCGGCGCAGTACGACCTCGACTCCCGTACCCCTGATACCGGAGAAACAAGCAGCAGGTGGGATGGCATACAAGTGCATGATTCACATAGTTTCATGCCTACGATACAACGCTTAAACGCATGTTAACTCAGTCTCATTCAACACATTAAATAGTTTCTACCTTCGAGGGAGACAATACGTACGGCTAGTACTGCCGCGGGTCTTAAATCGCAAAAAATTGTGAGCAAGCTAAGTCGCACAAGAAGCTTTTCTTATATTATTGGTTCGAAAATGGAACACACGAGAGCTAACGTCGTAGAACATTGCGTGAAGGTAAACCGCACGACATGTCTTGGTTTGGATGTTTCGTGTCAACGCGAGCCATAGTTTCAGCCGACATCCCTGCGTCCGTTTGTGCCAAGTCGTATTGATAGATTGTTGCCATGAAGCTCCGGGGTAGTGATAACAAAACCCTTTGTACGCCATCCATTGACCCGTCACTGCGCCGCTGTAGCTTACGACCAGCGAGTAACTTGCAGTAGTGCTTAATCTTGCACCCCATGGCGCGACCCGTGCCATTGCTTACCTACCATGACTAAGCCCTGCCACGGTAGGTGTAGCACGTTTGAGCCAAGACACTTGTCACACTTGTCACTCACGCACAGTGCCCCTAAATTGAGGAGCTACCCAACATTATGGGAATCGGACATTTCGTATGTATTCTACAATGTTATTTGGCTTAGGTAGCAGGCAATAATCTCCGAATATTTAGGTGCTGCCCGTACCGTAGCCTGCGTCGAGTGCTCCACCTTTGCATCCCACCTTAACAATGTACGCCGCGAACGGTGCTTGGTCCCATCCTCAAAGCTCTACTCTACCCTCTGACCTACGACCCGCGAAATTAAGGCCGTGTACAACCTGTGGTACTCCTTCGTCTCCACGCTGATCGAAGAAGAAAGCACGGCTGAAAATAAGACACCGTCCGCCCCAACTCCCACCTCTACCAAGACAGCCAAACAACATCCTGCGTCGCCACTCGTCGTCACCGCGGCCAACAAACGGACCATGAGCCCTACTTGCGTCGCCGCCGCCGCTGCTTGCGAGACCCTCGTGGTTACCACGGGGGTTGCTACCAGTCGCAGGCAAGGTTCGAAACTCGCTGAGGCCAACTTCAAGGTCGAGGCAACTGCAGGGGGTCTCAATTCCCCTAACAACATGGGCCACCATTCCGGCTCCACTACCACCACACCCAGAGCCGCCACCACTACCAACACCACCACGGGTGCCGCAGCTGCCACCATTGCTACTGGCTCCGCGCAATCCACACGGCAGCGACGCCTTCTTAGGGAGAATTTCCGTCCCCGCGGGAGTGTAGAGCACTTGACGGTTTTCGAAGGCTTGAACAGGGGCGCGCCCACGCGCCCGATTATGCCACTTCCTCCCATTCCTGGTGAGCAAGACGACTTGCACCATTTGGTGTTGTTTCACTTTTTTCCGAGGTATCCTTGGGTTCTGTTGGTTTGTCGAGTGTTGTCTCGGGTATCTCTGAGTTTATGGTCGCATTGCAATGAACGCATCGTGCTTTCGTTATTCAGACGCGTGCTGTCAGAGAAAAAATATATTTTTGAGCCTCCTCACTTGAGGTGCTCCATACCCAACCTAAAACCTGCCTGACAGAACATACGTCAGGACAACTCCATGAAACATCCTATGACCTACGTACGTGAGGAATAATTGAAAACGCACATTATGTTTTCAAGACATTGCACCTTGGACAGTTCCTCAGCTATGAAGACTCGTCAATCAAAGACCTGTTGACCAAGAAGTAGAACCCGTATCGTAGCACACACATCTTTAGGGAAATGCTTCGTTGGTTATTGTATGCTTGTCATGGGTGAAACTCTCTAGGTCCCAAAGTTTCTTCTATCAAGAAACCACGTGGTTGAGCCCAGGGTAGATCACAGGTGTCCGGTTTCGATTGGAATCCCCGGAGTTGCTCGACGCGTGGGGAACAAAAACACCATTAACACGAGCATCCCACTCTCTTTAGAGACGATCCATAAAACATATCCTTGGAAATGTTAGGTTCCATATTTGTACGTCAGTCCTCCAGTGGTCGTTAGACAAGTGATACGATAGAGGTAACACTTTTTCGATTTCTTTGTTTCTGAATGAAAAGGGGCTCCTTAACCCGAATTCGTCGTGGAAGTTCATTCTTGTTTTGCAATATGATTTATTTTGTATATATTGGCCATAGGTTTGTTCATCAGATTGCACCTTTCATGCTTGTCAAAATCAGTTTTTGGGTGAGGTTTAGAGCTCCTGTGGTGTGGAGCCCGAGAAACAAAATGGTGCACCTCTATCGCAGCATGTGTCGTTGTTTATACATTGTTTATACATTGTTTGGAATTTGTATTAATTAATGATGCGTTCCGCATTTTTCGATAGACGAAAGAGTTCAGGTAGACCACGAGTAGACAACCTGCACCGTCTTCGCTTATGTTTTCCCTTGCACCCGCCACGTGTCCCAGGCAACGGACACCTCCCCCCGTCCCTCTTGTCGAAGGAGCTGCAAGTTCCTTCTGGGACGACTTTGGGGTCGGAGGAAGTCCTGTTTTTGGACTCCTACGATTCATCGTGTGCGGGGTCATCCTTCAGTCTCGATACCGAGGAAATCTCCATGTCACCTACACCTAGGATGGCGCTGTCGCAATCCACGGACTCCGAGGTTGCCCCGGGTTTGTGACTTGTTACTCCGTGTTTGTCACGCATGCTAAGGTAGCGGGTGCAGCTAACGGCTTTTAGGCTTCTCACGTGACGATCTGTATAACCCACCCTAAAGCGTGCATTGAGAATTATGAAAGTGACACCCGTTGAATAATCTCTTGGCATACTTACCCTTTGTTAAACACAAATATAATTCCAGCAACAATGGGGAGTTTCACAGATACGCGGCACCGCCAGTCAGAAATAGTTCGGCCAGAATGCGCTATCCCTACTGTAGTACGTGTCTCGTCCAGTAACACATATTTCCTTCGCTCATTATGATCTAATTGTTTTGGTCGGGTGGGATCTTTGTGATCATGAGCAAGGATGCCGGTCGCATGTCGCTTCCGCAAGAGTTGTGTAGGTTTTGAATGGAACATGTGCTGCTTTCGTCGAGAAGGGAGCCATACAATCCGGCCTGGCACCAAGTTGAGTCAGGTACGTTATTCGTCGATCACACGTTGGTCCAACATTTTTGAGGCGTCTGCATGGCACATTCTTCGAGCATGCAGATATTCATAGAAGCCAGTATAAAACTATGAAACCAAGCCATAGTTCTGGCCCTCATTTCTCTAACTATCAAGCTCTTTACCTCTGTTCGACAATCATACTTCCTCTCCTCCGCCCCATCACTGCCCGTTCAACGCCTTTTTGCGCGTCCCCTGAACAGCGCTCCCAAATCTACTCCTGCGAGCACCTCCGGCTTCTAAAACCCGGAAGGCTACCCCCTTTGAGCGTGGTACCTTTCAACCGTGACTACAAAGACGCGGGTAACCCATCGGACATGGTCTGCCAAATCACCGACGACGCGATCAAGGTTCAGGGGTCAGGCGGGGACTCGTTTGTCGTCGAAGACCCCCTCCCGCCACCGCCCCCATCGCTACTAACTCCGTGCGCTCTGGAGACGGCATGGTTCACCACCGCAACCAAGCCTGTACTGGTTAGTAGGAAGTTTTCATGCGCGTGCATACGTGACGCATGTGCTGCGACAGGGGTAGCATTTGTTGGAAAAAATATGTTTGTACTGATGTGGTTCCTAACGTGGGGAACCCCCCAAAGTCGTCGGAATACTGTTGTGTTTTCACTATCGTTCGTTAGTTACCTAGGTCATGGTCTGATTCTTCGGGTTGCACATTCCGGTGTCCTAAAAGGTATGGTTTTCGGTGAGGTATAGAGCTCTTCAACTGAGGACCCTCGAAAACGTTAGGTGAACCCTAACCTTAGTATGCGCGGGGTGCAAGCTGGGAACCTTATTGCAAATAAAAAATAGTGTTGGCTAGGCCTGTCAAACTGTACGCCGGTCTACATAATTCTAGGCGACTGTTAACGGCAAAATGTACCTCACCCTTTTTGAATGCCCACCCCATTCTGGAAACCGGCCCGACCTGGTGACTGGTTCCTTGAACGTGTCCTAATATTTCTTTTCGTTGTGCATCACGACACAGGTTTGGGCCCGCCTAGAGGCACTGTGGATGCCGCTCTGCGCAGGAGGGGCAGTATCCGCGCAGTGCCATAGTCATGAAACAAGCTGCTTCATGATCCCTTTAGGGATACGTACGAGAAGTCGGGTACAGCACTGCACGCGAATCAGCCAAACCAGCCAGCTACCCACAATCGATTGCTCACGATTGAAGTAAGAGGAGGGGTGTTCGGACGACCAGACCATGAGCGACGTTAGGTCGTGCAGTAGCGCCGCGCACTTTTTGTAACGTTGGGCGCATGTCTTGTTCCGCACGGTTTGTCCCAGCACCCGACAAAGGGTACGCTAGGGGGGTCACGTTTAAGGCTCGCTCCTAGTGATCGCTACCCTAATTGTTTGCAATCTTAAGATTTTTTGCCTTTTTAGCTTTACTTTGTGCACCGCCCCTGTGGATCGTTTCGTTATACGCTGTCACCAAAAAACAGTTTCGGATCCGGTTTGAGCGAGGCAAAGAGCTACTCGCGCGAGTGGCCTATACTCGGTAGTGAAAATGATGTTTTACCCTGTTATAACATCCACCTACCGTAGCCTTGGTCATGACACGTTTGCTATACCAAAGTCTACAGGGAGGGGGAGGCGGTGTTAGTCCGTGGCAGGGGAGAGAGGGAAGACAACGTGATTACACCCATTTATGCGCAATTGTCCACTACGGACGGATGCTATGATAGTGGTGCAGCATTTCTTTCATAAGGCTCCTCGTCTGAGGAGCTCTATACCTCTCCCAAAAACTGATCTTGGGAAAAATATATGTGCAATCCGACGAGCAATCTTATGGCCTAGGTATTCAACGAAAATAGTTGCAAAACAAGTATGACATTCCGAGGTTTTGGGGTTAAGGAGTCCCGTCATTCTGAAAATGCTTCAGACAAAAAAATGCTGCCTGTATTGTAGCACGCGTGCACGTGCTTTCTTTTTGACCGAGCAAGCCTGGAGTAAGTAAGACCTATAGAACGTGACGGGTATATTGTAATAGGGGCGGCGAATGGTTGACGAGGGATGAAGACACGCACGGGCATGGCATAATCTTTACTCGGATGGATTTAGGTTGAGTTTGCGATGTTCTATTATTTTGCTCTGTTGAGCATTACTTACCCAATTTGGATGAAAGTTGTTGCCAACTTCCGCCCCTTTCCGAAACCTTGAAACAATTATACCGGGCATGGGGTGAAATACGTGGATAATGAAACTAGGGCCCGACGGAGCACGCTTAGCCCCGAAGTGTTTCGCTTAAAGCCAAATTACTAAAGTCCTTCTTCGCAATGATTTTATTTGGGAAACGCTTGTGGTGTTTTCACACGCAGTGCCAATGGTGGGCGTTAAAGGTTGAACGAGGAACTCAATCGTCTAGGCTCTGGGTGTGTTTTTCTGGGTACCCGTTTGATTTATTGAACAATTGACAGTCGTCGCGGCAAAGTTAGATTTGGAGGGTGCCAAGCTTAACAATTTATGTATACCAGCGTCATCGACATAGTGTTTCTCGCGATTAAGGATGGGAAGTTTACGGAGGGATAAAACAATCAGGTTCAACTGATTCACAAAGGGATCACGCGAGCACGCTGGGAGCGCATAAATTAACTCCCGCGATGTCGAGCTTGCTCTGCGGCGGCGTGGAATATGCCGCATTTTCGGGCGGTAACTGTGTTGACAAGCTTATTGCAACTACGTCTATTAGGAGTTGCTACGGATTCGAGGCACGTTGGATGCCCAAATGGGAGTGCTGCAGACAGCATTGGAGATACTTACTCGATGTCGTTTGGTTGTGTTGCGAGGTAAGGATAATCATACTGCTGCTACAGTAGGGGGGTGTTATACTATCATTTTCACTAAACGAATTTAGGCCACTCGGGCGAGTGACTCATTATTTCTCTTCAATCACGATTTTTTGTTTTGTTGGCTCAGAGCAAGTGACAAGAACCCCCAAGGTAGTGCATATCGCAATCAAAAAGCATAAAAACTGGAAAAACCGCAAACAAATAGTGTAGTCACTCTTCCGAGTGGCTCCGGACGTCTGAAAACGACAAAATAAAGATGCCCCCCCCCTACCGTAGCGCCAGTCATCAACGGGTAATCGTCGCATCGTATAACCGATCGAATAAATCCACAAACACAAGGAGCAATAACTTATCATCTCTACAGGTAGCCGAAACATCGTTCTAATATGGTACAGTACGCGACATAAAAGGCAGTTGGACTGGCGTTCCGGGTGCAGGCACTGAGCCAAACAAGTTGTCACGAATGGCGGCAAGTTATTAACACTGGGAGTGGGAGGAACGAAAAAGGGCTATGAGAGTCATTTGGATCGGAATAGCACTATTGAAGCAATGGCGTTCATTGCAGCGCGGGCGGGGGGGGGCGGGGGGGGTGAGATGCTTAACTGGCAGTTCGTTTGGACTGTCCCTATTGTAATAATGACGTTCATTGCAAGGGGGAGAGAGAGAGGGTGAAATTACCAACTGGCAGTTCGTCTGGACAATCTGGTGACTATCGAGGTCGTGCGCGGCTGTCTGTCAATTTGAAGTGTCGTGCCAATAGCCTGCTAGGTACACAACGCGAGGAGGCTAAGCTAGTTAGTAGGAGTAACGGAAGAGAACTGGGACTCAACATGGACCAGACGCTTCTTACCGTGCCAGAGCTGCGAGTTACTTGGGGGGGAGGGGGGGGGGGGGGGTGTGCACTCATTTCATTCGTAGCCGTAGTCATATGACCATTGATACTCGCATCCCTACAATGCCGGGACGGAGCACGTCGGGTTATCGCCGACCAGGCAGATATCGCGTGCACCAAGCGCGAAGCGCCGTGAGGTGTTCGGCGAGTTTCATGAAGGTTGAGCTGCATCCTACTAAGAACCACTTATGAGGCGGACTTCCGCAACTTGTGCGTACTTTCTTGTATATCGGATGACAGCTTCGAATTAATTTATTTGTTTTCTGGTGTGTCCACTTCTAGAGACAGCAATGGGGATACTATGTAACTGCCTCGTGGGTGCCTTACCATATACACACTATGTGATATCATCCCCCTTGCGCGGAGTTAAGGTTCTCCACTCGGCACAATATGATCCTACTCAATCACCATCTCGGGCACCGCCAAAACATAAAATCGAGAAAAAAAAGACGGTACCCTGATGATCTACAGTAGCTCACGTAGTGAGAGGGGTGTTTTACAGCGTCGTTACCAACCGACACCAACCCCGTAGGGGGGAGGGGGGTGAAGATGCAGTATTGACAGCGTGTCGAAAGAATCTATAGGCGAGTGAGGCAATTCACACCTGCTGACGTTTCGATGTCGAGAGTTGTGCATTGTGGTTGTTTCCGCGCTATTAATAGGGCGCCCAACAACAAGGACACGAATAAGGTGCTGCTTGTAAGTGAAGCACGTCGCCTACGGAAGATATGTTGCGTTTTGACAGGGAAAAGCCACAGCAGAAACTGCGGGAGTCGTGAATGCGTGATTGGTAATCGCTCGTGGGGATGAGCATAAATCTTTACGCACGCGAATCAGAAACACGTTAGGGCGAATGAGAAGTATAGTTGCATGTATGCATGTATATATTAAGACTGTACTAGGGAGGTCCAGGAAAGACGCCGGCCTAGGATGACTGTGACCACCCCCCCTTTGGCCGTGGACTGCGATGTGCAAGTGTGGGGGCATCGGGACCAACGCAAGGAGGGCGTATGGAGCGAACGAGTGACCAATGCTACGGTAGAGGGGCGTGGCGTTTAGGACATACACTTTCAGCGGCTCAGAGAAACTCGCGCGAGTGGCCATCCCATTTTGTAGCGACCGTAAGCATTTGGGCTTTTCACTTTCGTGACATTCCACAGCCATGGAGTGAGGTACAGAGCGACTCGTGCGCGTGGACCAAACTCGGTAGTGAATGTGGGGGTATCCCACCCTATCACAGCCTTGGTCGTGTGTTTGCTGCGGCTCTATCGTATACTGGTATGGGTTTTGTAAACGCTGTATGCGGCACCATTCGGGCCGGATTCCCATCACGGTGTTCGCCTGGGTAGTGCTCCATTCACTGCCGACGGCCTGGTTTTGTAAACACATGGGATACGGTAATCGCGGGACCACAGACGAAACGGTTTGAAGTACGGCACTCCTAGCTTCCAATACCAAGAGTGCCAGGCACGTTATTTCTCTATGTTTGGTGTGATGCAGCAGCCTCGTTCATCTTGGGGCGCAGTATAGACCGACTGTATTGTACACGTTTCGTATTTGGCTTCAAAAGGAGAATAGATAGGAACACGAACCCGTTGTTCGTTACTCGGATCCAGCCGATCCATTCATCCCCTCTTTTGTTGTCTAGTAGGTAGATTATCATTCCGCTTCCAACCGCAACTTGATGCGTCAAGCAGCAACATTGCGTGCGGGCGAGCTTTGCTTGTCCCCTTCGATCGATCGACGATCGTCGAGGAGGTGCTTAGCTAGCAGGTCTCGTTTGTGTTTCTTCCGCTTGGAAGCTGACGACTACTGAGAGGCGTATATGGCGAGGGAATGGGGCCACAGGCAAGACAACGCCTACGTATATTGGTGTTGGAATTTCACATTTCTTTAGAAAGATCTTTAGGACTTTACTGCGTGTAACATGCTTCGAAGTTGATGTCGGACACAGCTGTAGTACATGCCCCGTTTGGCGCACGAGGTGTGGTTGACACGTTTCAATGAGTTCACTTTTACTCTCTAGTTGCACGGCCTCCGATGGTTCCAATAGTGACATGATCAGGATTCCAACTGATAAGGCACATCACTTTGAATAGATGTCCCCAACTAGAGAGCGCGATGAGCATCGTATGTATACACGATTACAGTAGTTGTAATAGGAGATTCACCTCCCAGACGTACCAATGGATCGGCAAGATTATACATTTTTGTGATTTGCTTTACCTTAGCGGATGCGTGCATGAATCTCGCCTATTGGCTGATCTTGGGTTTTGGCTTCATGCGTTTTATCAATTGGTGTACACAAATTTTCTAATACAATCGCGTACGAATGCGTTTCTTGGCGCCAGAACAAGACGGGCCTGGACCGCCAACACAACAGAGACACGGTTACCAAGATAATACATCTGGTCGGTACGCGCGGTCCTTGGTAGTGATCGTAGACACGGAGGGTAGACAGGGCCGACACAACGCAAGAACTGTGCGATCATCATCAGCCGGGAGGAGGCATAGCGGTTTGGTGGGCTGTTGCCATGCGCGATTTCGCGCACATGGGAGGGCTGAGTGTTGGTACATCTATTGACACACACATATACCACCTGTTTGCAACAACTTTCGCCCCGATCATCCGAGTGTCCAACGAAATTCACGACAGCGACGGAGAATGGAAACAGTGTAAAGCCTGAGCACGGCGTGTTGTTGCCTGCAGCGTGTAAACAAACAAGTTCGACATAAATATTCTCTCTAAATGTTGTACCTGCGTTCTGCAGCGTTTGAAAACACAGCCTTGGTTCACATATTGCGGAACAGTCGTGTGCCTACCCGAAGTCCCATCAAAGCTATCTGAGGCGGCCGCTGAAACGCAACCGCCTCACCAAAACAAGTTCACGGTGCGCCGCAATAAAACACCTAGCCATTCGCTTGAATATACCCAACATACTCGACATAAGGGTACGCGCATCGGGTCGGCATACCCATGCCAAGACATGGGGAGGAAAACAAGTCAAATGACTGGCCTTCTCGTGTAGCACAGATACTAAATACTCGCTCTGCCGAGGCATTCTGAACCTGTTACGAAAGCATCCACCCACCCCTCCAGACCAATATATTCCAGGCTCTCATGTATAAGATCCAGCTACTGCAGAAATCATGTTCTTGCACTCTAAATCATCTATCGAGCGTGTCCGCACGAAATGTCAGTGTTCCCTTACACATTACCTACACAATGGATCTCTCCCGGTTTCGCGAGGCAGCGAGCCGGGTCAACGTTGACAGTCACGCCGTACAATGTACTACACGTGAAGGGTATCTTGACAAAACTAAATCTTGCTCCTGATATTTGCTCACAAGGTTCGCTGTCTTTCGTAGCGCAGAGTGACCCCGAGCGCTGGGCAAGTCCAGATAGTGCCACCCCCTGTATGACCCCCCCTCTCTCTGTACGCAACCCAACCCCCCCCCTCAAAATTGTTATCGCAACACACAGCAATTAGTTTGCAGAGCAAACGCTCCAAACCGGAACACCTGCCGAGCCTAACTACATCCGGTCGTGGCCTAGTAGTCGTTAACATCGTAATGTAGCCCCCCAAAACACACATGCATTCTGTGTACGTGGTGTGGGTGCCATGGATCCCCCCAGTACATTCTTGCCAAATACCTAGTAAACACAATTGTTTTCCGTCTATTAAGCTGTCCCCCCGGCTCTGCTGCTTTCACCTTTGCCTAACAGACGCCTCACTGTTGTGAAACCTATGTGATATGAGCAACATCAAAAACGTGTTGCCTTTATGCAGGATTTATTTCGACCGTCAGCATACACGGGGCTCGTGCAAGACTAGACCGGTCGGAGAAAATGTGTACATCTCTCTATACGCAACCCACCCCCCCCCACCTCAAAATTTTTATCGCTAACACAGTAATTAGTTTGCAAAGCAAACGATCAAACCGAAACACCTGCCGAGCCTAACTATATCCGGTGGTGGCCTAATAATCGCTAATATCGTGATGATGTAGCCCCCAAAACACACATGCATTCTGTATACGTGGTGTGCGTGCCAATTTCCCCCCCAGTACATCCTTCCCAAATACCTACAGTAGTAAACACATTTGTTCTTCATGTACAAGGTGTGCCCCCAGCTCTGCTGCTTTCACCCTTACCCAACAGATGCCTTACCGTCGTGAACCCTATGTGATATGAGCAACATCAAAAATCTGTTTCCTATATGCAGTGTTTATTTCGGCCGTCAGCACGATAAACGGGGCTCGTGCAAGACTAGACCTGTCGGTCGGAGAATATGTGTACATACAAACCCCACCCCTGGACGCAACGGCCCACTACTCACCAACTTCGTTGGAATAGCCTCGGCAGTGCATGTCAAGCAAATACATAGCGCACATCGACTACAACAACTACAAATAATTACCCAACGTTGCTGGCGTCGCCGTGCATAACCACTACAACTCTGACCCCCCCCCGAGAACCCTGAAGCCCCCGCGATATCGGCCTTACCCCTTCAAGTTTAGCCTTTCCAGTTTTGCGTTCGACTAGTACTCCAACGCTACACCTTAAAAACGAATATGTTAAGCATGCGGACCAACGTGCCACAAAGCACCATATCCCTTGTTCCCCCAGTCTCCCGGTATACATTTCGTAAAAAACGGTATTTTTTGTTTCATGGGGGATACAGGAAGTGCCAGCATTCCACCACAACAAATGGCTATTTGTTTCGCTGCTCACTATCCCCCCCCACCCCCACTCCTAGCTATCGGCGCCAATTCCAAACGTGTGCGCGGGCCCACCCGTAACTATGCCGATGTTGCGATTTGGTTTTTCGGTTTCTCCCTACGACCCGCGCCAAAAATGTCAAACGTGGAGCAATCTCACGGTATGTGACCAAGCCCTCCCTATTCACTACCAACTCCCCTCTTCTAATCGCTAGAGAGGCAAGCGAGTCCAGTGCACATCGTGACTCAGGGACTTGGTTGTGGCACATCCCTAAGCGTTGCCCAACTTGTGTCCACACCCACCAGAGTCTGGGCTGGTCTCTGGTGGCTGTTTAAATAATTTATACGGAATCATTTTTCGTAACTGCTATGTGTGTTACCTCAACAACATACCTCAAAATTAAGGATGGGAAAAATGGATCGTTGCCTGCGGTCGTGTACACCCCTAAAGGTGGCCCCACTGCTAAGGCCACCCGCATCCATCGCGGCCCCCCGTGTTGCCCACCTTTAAGGCGTATTTAAAAAAGGTTAAACACAAAGAAATATAAAACATCTACATCCTCGTCCGTTCAGCACCAAACTGCCCTACGCCTGCTTAGACAAGCTGTTGCCACAATAACTGCGGAAAGCTCGTGCTAGTTTAATTGGGTGACCACCCGCTTGCATTGACGTCCTTGTCTGCAGTGGCGCTCCAACAGCAGTAAGCCGGTATTCTCGTCAAAATGACGGCACGGAGTACATGGTGCGTGGCTGATCGACGAGCGGTCCGACTCGAGAATAACCTGATGGAAACAATCAAATTCCGGCAAATAAATCGCGAAGGTTAGGGTGCCGAGGGACATAGTATGCGCGGGATCACCGCGAAAGTATGTTTAATCTTCACCCAACTGCTGAAATTTCAACGCGATGCGACTTCTGGAGGCACAACATGCACTGCCGCTTATAAATTATGATGGCAACACGAAAAGAAGAACCCTTCGCAAGCTTCTCTGGCGGTACTACACGAACAATTCTTTGTTCATTCTGACTTAACAACACGAACAGTCGAAACGTTAGGGCAGCACAAAATACTTCACCAGAAAACGTCGCAAGATGCTGGTGGCGCTGTGACACAAACCCAGGGGGGGTCAGGTCAATGCGCATGGCGGCGCTCAAGCGCTCCTCTCTCATCTCAATTTGAGCTGACGCAGCGCTCGAAGATTGACGAACGATCTCGATGGGTTGGAAGACCGGCATGGCCGATTCGGGCACTAGGGGATAGTCTAGTGGCGGGGTCCTCGCAACGGCCACAGGCGGAGAGAAGTCATGCTGGGGTATCTTGTAGTACAGACTGAGGACCAGACGACGGACATACATCATTGTGCAGAGGGAGTTGGCAGAGGCGTCAGCAGTTTCCGGTGGGGCTGATGTCATGGGAAATGCGAGGAAAGGGGAGAATCTGCGGCGCTGATATTGGGGGCTTCGAGCAACACGGCATTCGTTTCACTCACAGCCACATAACAATGCTCGATAAAAATCGAAAAACAGTGGGACTGCTCAACATTCTGGAAGATACAAATCAAGACGGGAAAGCAAGCATGATATGACCAAAACAAACATATATTACACTAAGTCACACACACATAACCCATAGCTCCCAACCCAATGTGGGCAAATTGCAGCGGGATCGTACCTTCTATCCTCGGCGTGGGTGGGTGGAGAACTCGATCGCGGGCGATAAGGAGTGAGACCAGTGTCGGCACCGAGGTCAGGATCGTATAGGAAGTCCGGGGGAGGGGTTAGGCCTGTCTTCCGCGCCATCTCCAGTTGCGAACCAGTGCGGTCGCGAAGCGTGAGCGGCCGGTTTCCCCCGGAAGAGGACCCTGCAAATGTCGTGTATGGCATTGGTAACGAGTTAAGTGAATGTTGATCAATGTGTGTTTAATCGAGTTGCAGGAATGGGGGATACTGCGCTTTCAAGGGTGTCAAAGACCCTTGAACTGGGGGATACTTCGCTACCGAGCGCAAATGTCCACCAACGTCAATGGACCTACCCAGTGATGTATTACACCCATTTTATGAAGACTCCTTGACAAACAAATTCTGGGGGTCCTATATCTAGTATGATGTTACCGTTTACAACTGCAAAAACGATCCCATACATCGTAACAAGCCGATTTACCCGGTCTTTTCCCCCCAAAAGTATTTAACCGGTTGGTCGTTTACAATGGGTACAACATCTACATATGAATGCCCAAACATTGGCTTCCAATTCCGAGCTTTCGGCCATTGTTCACGCCAAGCGGCTGCCCCGCTTCACACGAGGTGGCAACCACACGCTCATACGCGTTCTATCTAAACCAACCATGATTCACACAGCGGCAATGTGTTCAATGTGTACAACGCATGCTGCGGTACGGGTGCACCAAAGTGCCCTGCATCTCCCCACGCGAGGTTCACTATACGTACTGCACCCAAAACCTGTCTTTGGGATACTACGAGAGTGAATGAAACCAGATGAAAAATCTCATGGTCGATAGATACAACGATTATTTCGTTAACGCGAATGGCCATTCAACGATATTGGGACAGTTCCTCAGTTCAGGAGCCCCGCCAAAACCAGACAGCTTTTCCACACGATGCCACCCCTATGATATGCAAGCGTCACACCCTCAAACGCTAAAATTTTGCCCACCTTCTGTAGACGGGCTACGAGAACGAGAGTTCAGGGGGGGCGCCCGATCCCCCTTGCCAAGGTTCAGGAACACCGGCAGGCGGTTCAGGGAAAAGTCCATACGGTGGGGCTCTGCCACAAGGGGCTGCTCTACCACCGATGGGCTTGACGACAGATCGACACTGAAACCGTGGTTCTTGGCTTGGAAGGCATTAATGTCCGCAGCTGGTGGGGGGGCCGGCGAAGATCCCACGGAAGGAGGACCGCTGCAGTCGCTGTCTGTGTAAAAGCTGCTGCTACCGGTGGTTTGGCTGGTGTCCCGGAGGAGGTCGATTTCAGGTTTGATGGGCAGAGGAGAGGGGGTGGCAGTGGTCATGTCGGAAGAATCACTGTACCCGCCGGCCTCGGAAAACGTGGAGACGAAGGAGTACCACAGGCTGTATACCGCCCTGAGGATAAAAGGTAAGACAACATAAACTATTCCTTAATGTTGGTCGTCGTGTACAAGTACACCAAATAAATCAAGTAGTAGTCCTTCTATAGTGCCGGTATGTGCCAGCTGGAAATACCGGCAATATAGCGGCAACCGGCACTACTCCGCATCATGCCACTACCGTTCGTTCCCTTTGAAAAATGATTTCACAGGCACTATAGCGGGCAACCAGCAATACCCAACCGGCGCTGTAGAGGGACCATGACTGTCATGCATTCGATTGTTTCAAAATGCAACCTTACATTATGAAGCCTTTTATCGGCGATAGGAAATACGACAAAACGAAAACCACTCTCTTAAGAGTGCACCTCAAGACTGCGATGCCGCGTCAGGAGATGAGCCCAGGGTTGAAGTCGATTGCTTTTGTCCTTGGGCTCATTCAATCGAGGGCCATCTCGACAACACCCACCTGTCAGCTCGGTCTTCTCCAGTGGCCATACTTGGGTCCAGGTCGTACAGCGACGGGCCTCTCGGAAGCTGAAGATGCAAAACGTCGATAGGACGGAACAGGACGTCAGGGCTAATGACCACGGTTTATGGAGGTGCCCGATGGTTGAGCTACGCACATTAATAGAATCGAGGATTAACCGAAGACACTGAGCGGACCTAACTGTACGGATATTTGAAGAGCTTGCACAATCGCGACGATGTCAACGTTATCGGGGCTCACGCATGATGCTGCTTAACACGTTTTACCTGTGACGCGCAGAGCTATCACGATAGCCACATCATGTTCTATTAATTTGAAAGAAATAAATGATGTTCCAGGTTCAAGGATTATACCGAAGCGTTGCTTGTGAAGTGGAGGGGCTTCTCGTGAGCAAAATCGTTGGATTTGGGTTCGTGATAAGCCATGTAGCGAGTGACTACACAGGCACAAAATATACAGCCACATTGTACGTAAAACTGTCTACTGTCGACCCTGGTGCTACTGTCTGTGTTTCAGCGCGGGGTACATTCTGTCGTGTATCTCGGTCTTTGCCAACCATCCTGGCCAAGATTAATCGCAATCGAGCTACATGAGGATATTCGGGATATTCGGAGAGTGTAAGGTGTATTGGAAAACGCTTGGCATGGGTTGGCACCACGTTGAACGTTACCATTGTCATGCGTCACTGGGCTTGTCACTGGATTGGCAGCACAGCATTCAGCCGCAGATCTTGTCTAGGCGTACAGCCCGGAATAGTCCATCCGAACTCCTTTCTAACCCAAATCCCATTAAGCCTCGCGATCACGTTGTTTGGGGGAAAAGTCCCTTTGGAAACATAGTGGGATGCTTCACAGCAGAAAATAGGTAACCGTGGAGGCACATGGATAGGACCAATGCGCTACGTACATACAGTCCGTTGCTCCGTTTAAAGAACCCCGCGACAAGGAAAACGGTTTTAGGGGGCATTTCCCGCAACCCGTTTTTCCCCACCTCGAGGGCCTTGTCCCTCAAAGTTGACGCAAACTTCAACAAGGGACCCGTCCCTTACAATGGGCCCATAGCCTGTCTCCCGCTTGAAAAATGCCAAGTACATGGCTAGACAACGAGTTAGGCGCTCCCTAAGTCCTACATGTGCCAGATATGATAGGGACCGTCCGTATATAAGTGACATGTCCGCCAGGACGCACTATGGTCGCGTAAAATGGGCTACCTACTACTGTCATCTGTCATACCAACCCAAGTGAAATCCCGGAAACCAGAAACACCGAGCTTTAACAACCGCGTGGTTCATCGATCACATCTTGACTTGCAACAAAAAGGTCGAAGTAATCTTTTCTTCATCGATCACATCTTGAGCGGCAACAAAAAGCCGAGACAGGGCACGTGTCGTGAGTAATCTCTCGCATATTCTTGAGGCTCACCGATTACATGTTGTTGGGCTGAAGGAAAATTCGAACAAAATTCCGTCGCCCCGATGGTCTAGTGGTTGACCTCGAATACTACTAAGTTCGTAGTATTCGAGGCCCAGTGGTTAGTAGTATTCGAGGTCAACCACTAGACCATCGGGGCGACCGACTTTGGTTTTAGTTGTATGAGGTTAACCACTAGACCATCGGGGCGACCAACTTTGGTTCGACATTTGCTTCAGCCCAACAAGATGTAATTGGTGTGAGCCTCAAGAATATGCCAGAGATCACTCACGACACACGCGCTGTCTCGGCCTTTTGTTGCCACTCTGTCAGGGGTTCAAATCTCGGCATGGAGGTTTTCACTTCAAGAGACACCAAATGCCGAGAGCGCTTTTTAGCGTGTGGGAAAGCACAATTCGATGCGAGTCGACGAGGGATGAAAGGGCTGAATTATTTTCGTGATAAAACTTGAGGTGGATCCCGTAGTGGAGAGGGGGAAGAAGGGCCTGCTTAGTGGCCCCGGATTTGAGGTACGACTAGGGAGGGAGAAGGAAAAAGAAAAGGTGCAAAGATAATAGATGGGATGAGCAAAACAATAAATTACCGGTATTTAAACAAACCAAGGTGTCGTGCTATGTGTGTGTGTGTGTGTGTTCTTCACATTAAAAACTGATCTTTCCACCCATCTACATCCAGCACAACCAGTGTCCGTG
>JAYJMJ010000002.1:3694010-3709104 GCA_036873875.1 Laminaria ephemera
TCATGAGTCACATTTGAGGAAATTCGCGCCGTCCTCAGCTGAAAAAGCAGTATAGCATTTCGTAAACCACATTTGTGGAATCGCGCGTCGACCTCGTCGCGGATATACTCGGGAGTTCCTCACCGTGGCGGAATCCCTCACCGTCGTCAGCGGAGATGCGCACCGAAACCAACCTTAAAATTCTCCCATCAAAGTTCCACCATACAAATTTCCAGAAAAATGTGAACCAGTTTATCACCTCAGCTCGCAATGATCGTTGGTCAACACAAGGCCGCTAAGGTTTCCGCAGGATTGACCCTTCATACTATCTACCCACTCTCTCTACTCACCGCAAATAACATCATTCACACATCTTACTCCCCTTACTCACCGCAAATCGTCTCCATAAGGCTATCATATTCCAGAGTGCACTCGACGGAAGCTTGACATCGGGATGGCACAAATGCAAACCGTGTTTTGTTTCGGAGTACCAGTTTATCAGAGCGCAAACCCCTCGATACACATCACGAGGTTGTTAAGTCGAGGATAATGTTATTCCGCATAATCCTTCCCGGAAGAGCGACACCTGGTACCATAGTGCTTCAAGAGGTTTAATCCATGCTGCTACTTGATAATATACCGTCATAAAGAAGTACCGATCCACTGAACAGTTTGACAACTTGATCCCACGTATATACGACACGGTGTCTGGTACACTCGCAAAACACATGCAGGGGTATTGACACATGCTACGATAGAAGTGCGCCATTTTGTGTCTCGGGCTTTTTCACTTGAGGAGCTCTAACCCTCAGCCAAAAACTGATTTTGAGAACAATGAAATTGTAACGCGATGAACAAAAACATATGGCCTAGGTATACAAAAACCTCATATTGCAAAACAAAAATGACATTCCGAAGATTTTGGGGTAGGGAGCCCCGTCATTCAGAAACATAAAAGCCAAAAAGTGCCACCTTTATCGTAGCACGCGTCTGTTTGTCATTTCGTCTGTACTCAACATTACTCGTGTAAGACGTACACAAAACATTGAGCACCTCGGCACTGCAAGAGTATCCAACCTTACTCAATTGCTGGTATACTACGTACACAAAACGTTGAGCCCCTCTGGACTGCAAGAATATCTAACCCCCCCCCGTGATCAATGGATTTTGTACGCAATATCGACGTACAGCAACCGCACCTAATGGGGGGGTCACTATCCTATCACGTTATTCAGCATGTAGCACTTTCGCTGTGCAAAGCCAGTTGTCATCATCACATGCATAGTGAGGTTAACTGCCCATCGCGTGGTAGAGCATAGCTCTCACCATCACATCATACCGAAATTCCCACCAAACGAAATGTTTTCACGGTGGAAAGGTCATTTTTATATGAAGAAATCACATAAACGTCACCACCAACAGACCATACGATGCGTGAGTAGTGCTGTGTTTCACCAGCAGTTTCTTTCCAAAACAAACTATTTCCAAGTGAAAATGACCGCTCTATAGTGGGGTCCCCGCTGCAAGTATTCCGGACGTACACAGTACTGTATAGGACAAAAGACCGTCAATCAACTGCTTCGCGAGGCGCGACCATGTCCGAAGGTTGATCCTAAACCATCTATCTATGATCTGTAAAAACAGATTGTGATATCGTATCAAACGCGTACAAATTTCTCAGATTCAAAACCTCGCTGAACGGTTTTGGTCGTGGGTTCAATGGTTGATTGAAAATGAACCAAAATGTCAATGTTTTCATACGCAGAGAATTAAAAGTCAGCGCAAGTTGGGCAGTTATCAGTTGGAGATGCATGCAATCGAGAAGAGCACTTGTCTCATTGTTGCATGCAAACCATTTTGTAACAGCTGCACAGACGGCATCATCAGCGTTGCCTAAGCAGTGTGACCTAAACTTCGCATACCCTACCCGGCATCCCATGATCATCTCATGCGTAAGCTCAGTCTACTCACGATACAAATTCATCAGAATGCAAACGTCTCGCTATGTTTCACGAGGTTGTTTATCAGGGATCAAATCATCAACAGGTACTATAAGGCTGCAGGGATCCATCCTGGTAAGCCGACTGCCCCCATCCATCGTTCAAATCTTTGAAGGACTGAATGGATTGGCCGCTTCGGGCGTCAACGCTCTCGGCATGGTTATCTAGCAAACCTCTCCGATCCTGAATGGATTGGCCGCCTAGATTAGCTGCTTAGCAAACCAACTTTCCCCCATCCTGATAAATATAGTATAAGGAACGGATTGGCCACCTCGAATAGCTTCTTCGATGTACTGCAAATACGATACCGAGATAATAAGAGCGATCTCTAAACAGAATTTTTCGTACGTACAGACGTTTGGAGTATATGACATATCGCCGGACACGACCAGGCCAGTTTCCCCCATCCATTGTCCAAGTCGTCGAAGGACTGAATGAATGGATTGGTCGCCTCGGGCGTCAACACTCGATATGTCTATCTAGCAAACCATATTTCCCCCATCCTTAATGGATTGGCCGCCTAGCTTAGCTGCTTAGCAAACCAACTTTCCCCCATCCTGATAAATATAGTATAAGGAACGGATTGGCCAGCTCGAATAGCTGCTTCGATGTGCTGCAAATACGATACCGAGACATTAAGAGCGATAGCTAAACAGAATTCTTCGTACGTACAGACGTTTGGAGTATATGACATATCGCCGGACACGATCAGGCCAGTTTCCCCCATCCATTGTCCAACTCTTCGAAGGACTGAATTAATGGATTGGCCGCCTCGAGCGTCAACACTCTCGATATGTCTGTCTAGCAAACCAAATTTCAGCCATCCTGAATGGATTGGCCACCTAGCTTAGCTTCTTATCAAACAAACTTTCCTCCATCCTGGTAAATATGGTATAAGGAATGGATTGGCCGCCTCGAATAGCTGCTTCGATGTGCTGCAAATACGATGCCGAGATAATCTCAGCGATCTCTAAACCGAATTCTTCGTACGTACAGACCTTTGGAGTATATGACATATCTGCGAACATGTCGATATGTATACACTCCCCAACTTGATTTTCTCGTGCGTACATAGTAACCACGTACGCAATCCAAGTACCACATCATTACCCATATATCAACCCAAACTAAGCCTTACATGTTCACCAAGCAAAGAAGGGAGGGAGATGATGAGGATTCCGGAGGGTATCGTTCCTGTATAGTGCTCAGTCCTCACCTATGGGGTCGCTTTTCTGCTACTCGTATGGTGCGCAATCCCTCAATAGTGCAGTGAAAAATCAAAACACTACAACTACCAGTATGTACTGACCTGGTAGATACTTAGGCAGTGAGAGGGCACGACCCTCATTCATTCGTCAATTACCAACCATCACTCAATTTGCGGGTCGACAATCCGCTGATGCTATACCAAATACCAAGCATACGTCATACCAACATCTCATCAGGTAAAAAAACATCATGTGGTGTTACCGAGGATGTTAGTGTACGGCCAGGCTTGCAGCCCTACTACGGCAGTAGTATAAGTCACAGCAGTAGTCTATACTACGGTAGAATAACATAACGAAGCAAAGTGGCATATATATTCTACAATAAATCATGTACTTTATGATGCAAGCAGAGCAAAACCTAAAGCGGACTAGAAAGAAAAAACAAGATCTGCGTGCCATTCAGACCGGAGCGGGGGAAAGATTCCCCCGCACGCCATCACCCGCGGGCGTCGTTGACAGGCGGGGCGGTCTAGTCTCGTCCCCCCAGTCCTACGTCCGTCTCTTGTTGCTGCTGCTGCTGCTCCATAACCCTCCGTCAGCCATCAACGCCCATCAACGCCCCTCCAGGCCATATCGAACTCGCCCGCAAGCATGACTCGAATAAGGGCCCTCAGCTCTCTCCCTCACCTGGGAGTGTCGTCACAGGACCTAAAGCTCCAATCAGTCGTACCAGATTGTATACCATCGTATCAGATTATATACCGTGTTTCCTGGTGTCAAGTCTCAAAAGGTGTACCCGCTGGCGGAGAGTAGCTGGGTAGAGGGGTCGGTTGCCGACAGATTATAATAATAAGGGTAGTATCGATATATTAGCCGCGCTCCTCGAGCGCCCAAGTAGCCATCAAACACACATAGAAGACATGTACCTGGTATATGTTAAGTCTCCCGGGCACAGCGCAGAGGAAAGGAAAGTGAAAGCCACCGAGAAACCCATCCCCATATCCGTACCAAGCATCAAAGCACAATCATCAAGGTTCAAATACGCTTGATCTCCGACAACAATCCTAGAGAAATAGACATGAGTTAGTCCACATACGGCCCCGTGCATTACCACACATAACTCAGATGAACCAATGCGTAGTACTTCTGTTCAGGTGGTCTGTCAGCGTCCGAGAGAGATGGAAGGCCGACAGAGCTGCGTTGAGGCCTCAATCTACACATACGACGAAACGCGCAGCCGATATATAAACATATGTATTTAGATATATCCAATCTCTCTGATCGCAATGGATTATTTATACTCGTTACCAGACACCGTTGTCATGGTGACCAGTGCTACAGGTACTGAAACGGTTGGGCAAATCAATACAAACACCTTGATACTCAACCGTCTTCCTGACAATTTTGTAGCCATGTTTGCAAATCACAACCGCGAGCTGTGTTGTGATCAGGTTTCGTACAAACACAACCCCTGACTGTGCCAAGCATTATGTTACAAATAGAGCACTACTGAAAAACAAACTCAAATAAGAAACAAAAGACTAGACCACCCACCTCACCACAACTTATCTATGCGTGCCGAGCGCAAACAGTCCACTTTGACGGATCAATTAGCCGCACCAAGGAGGGCAAACGATCACATAGTAACGCAGCCCTCATTCCACGTAACAGGCAGTGTCGGGGGCAAGAGTCTATGCAGAAGATAACTAAACATTATCTCACTCTTCCACCACGAATTACAAGCGGAAGAGAGGCATCGCTTCGGGCAGTCCAGGCATCAGGATAGTAACCCAGCCGTCGGCCACAGGAACGCTGGGGGCATCCCGACAAATACATTAGCCTTGAGTGTCACCGCAGGTCGCTGCGAGCGACACTGAAAACATTCCTATTCACGACGGATTGGCCTGACCGGCCCCTGCGGGAGGTGAGGTGACGCGATTAATATGACGCAAACTATACGAGGTATCAAAAATACACGACGCTACTGCGGTATACATCTCGGTGGGAGGGAGCACGCCCATCCATCGCATTATATCACATCAAACCACCAAACCAAACGTGATGGCTAAAGATGGACAGGCTTTCATACGCCGGGGGATCAAACGCCTGTGAAATACCTGGTAGTCCGTATCGGGGTGTAGCAGTCTACCGTGGATGGCAGCTTCTTAGTCACAACGGTCCTATCATACAACCTGCGCTCGGGGCAATCACTCAACCAATAGCAAGCGTGTTAATATTTAGATCGTACGGCGTCGTTATAGTATAAGGAAACAACGACTTGTACAAAGCAATACGGTAAATATTCACAGTACTCCGACCGTCCCTGCCCACGCCTCCGTTGCATATATATGCAGAAGATTTCGTTTCCCTATACCAACTGGACGCCAATGTTGTCGTTTGAAGCACAGCACTAATGAACACAACCACGGGCTGCCTGCTAACCGCTCCTTTAGTTTTCACTGCGATTGATGCGCCTCGATGCAGGAAGAAGAAATCTGGAGGATCCACGAAAGCTGTTGAAGATGCCTTCACAGCTCTTGCACTGCTCCAAATGCGTGATGGCTGGTTGTCCCCATATCGGGTGCTTACAGTCATCAGCTAAACACGACACCGCGGATGCATGTCGGTGTACCGTATTCTGTTGAAACAGTATCTGGTGATAACTAGCATATTTGGCGGATATCGCCTGTGCAGTCGATCAACAGTCGCGTTAAAAACCATCCACACGGTGAAACGAACGCTGGTGCCGGTTTTATTAGCACTGGTCAGCCCCCATGAAAGCGTCTCCGCTGCACCTCTTGTTGTCCACGTGCAAACATCCGTCCGGTTCGAGTCTGATCGTCTCGCCTGCCATCAGACGGAACTCGTAGGGCACGTCCTCTGGGAATGTCACGGCCTCCTGCGAACGAAGCGAGAACAACCAAGCGGCGGTCGAATTAGAATATCGTGGTTGAATCGGGCGGAGCCAGAGACATCTGCCGTGTTCATATTTCGTTGCCGCTGTCTACCCTCCCCTATTCAGTTAGTCAGTGCCCATGGCTTCCATTACCGAGGACACTGTGATCGGTATCAAACTTGGAGTGCCGTTAGCACATGATCGGATACCGCGCTTCGTTGTATTGGATGCGTGTACTGACCTGCCGCAGAATCCGGACATCGACCATCTCTCCGAGGGCCAATCCTTCCTGGCCGTCGAACCTCCAGTGAATCCCACGCATTTGCCTGCAAACCATAGTGCAGCGAGAGCCGGGCAACGACAACGCACGTCACGATTACATTAAACGCATTTGCTCGACTGGATTCGGCATGTGGAAGCGCGAGCCGTCGCCAAGACATAGCTGTTCGGACACATATAATCAGTTCTTCGCAACAGTACTCAAGCAAGTTTCGTCCTCTCTTGCTGTACCTGCCGAAGGCGACGTTGACCGCCATTTTGTTTATTTCTCCCTCGTAAGTCAAGTAGTCGCGGCCGGTGTAGGGAAGAAGGTCCAACCCTTCATCGTCGGGGAACACGGGGTCATTGAAGCACGAAGCGCCTCGCTCCAGTCCGACAAGAGCCTGCGTTATATGTTGGATGAGTCGAAGTTGCGATGTTGAAAGGGGCAATGTCTAAATGAGGAGATCACGCCACGTGTTGACTCGTTTCGCGGTGCACGGTGGGCCATGCCTCGATTACGCTGTGAAGACACCATGAGTTCACTGCTTAAGCTGTCATTCTCTCACTAGATCAAGTATGCGCACAATCCGTAACGTGGAACATGGAAAAACGTAAATGTTTGGGGTCATTTTCGAGAGATTGCAGGTGATCCCAGAACACATAACGCCTCAACTAGCCAAGCCGACCAGGACCTACCAATCACAGCCCCCGAGCATGATGTTACGCAGTTCTCGTGTAAACCTATGAATACTCCTTTGTGCAAACCTGATACCGAATTACCTGAAAACAGCCAAACTGATATGCATTATTGGGATATACAATAATGCACTGTCCGTAAACTCAAAAGCGTCGGTGCAACGCCCGCGTTGATTTGTATTTTACGACGGATATAATCTAACATGGCTGCATATTCGACACGAACAGGGCTAAAATGATCGGAGGGATTTTCCACACCGAAGACCAAGAACGTCGGAACGGCCTTGCCAATGAATTGTGCCACTGCGGGGCAATACGCAAGACCCTAAAAGCGGATGCATATGATATGGGGTACCTGGGGCTACTTTTCGCCGTCGTTTCCTCCTGTACAACGTTATGGGCGGTGTACATTCCCGCATCGAACTGCCATGTACGTTTTCCACTGTTTCGGCAACCCTCCTGGCGCTTCGATCATGGCTGTCCGTGGCCTGCTGGCTTTCACCACAGCTCTGCCTTGACCATCCCTAGTGCTTCGGCGATCAACTCCGAGGATCTGGTAAGTTGTGGTTGCTGGACCGGTTAGGCCACGTAGTGGTAACACATAGTAGTTTGCATTTTGTGGGGGCTTCGAATGGGGATTGTCCCTCGTCAATACTTCTGCCTTTCGGTAGACGTAAAGCTTTGTCTGTGCGGCCTCGCCCTTCTTGCACGAATTCGTTCTGGACTACTTTTGTGTTAGACGCCCTCCGAGCCTCCTGTGCACACAATCGAACGTTTTGTGTCACTGCCGCCTCAGGCTGCCCAAAATGGCGGAACTGTACTGGATGGCCTTGACCAGGGACGTAGCTTTCTCGACGTACGGTGAAGACGAGGCCACTGTGGCGGCTGCAGGTATACACGTATTCTCGTATCCTAATCGAAAAATGTTGTTAGTTGATACTTCACGATACCATGAGGGAACTTAAGCATGAGCCCCCCCGTCACCAACAAAGAACTCCTGGATTGTTTGAAGCCGTAAAGTGTAATCGCTACCGGATGGTGACAGAGCGGTCCGGCGCTTCTACGTCTCATTTATGCGGAATTTATGGTTCCGCCGGACGTATTGCATTCCTGTTGCTCTCATCTTCCATATTTGTACGCGTATGTTTCTGGCCGAACACAGTTAGTTCTAGGTTCCAGCGAACGCTACGCCGCAAGTTTATACACAGGGTTACGTGTGCGCGTATTGCAGCATATTCTGCACGTCGTACTAAACGCCTCAGAAAACGCTTTTTCCGTACCGCTTCTGTTTTTATCAACGATTGAGGATGTGTCATAGTCATCGATCATCGGACGACGACTGTTCTTACTGGTTCAAATCCGTCAACTCTTTGCACCTTCTTCGACCGACAGACAACCTGGCCACCATGCCGTGTTTCGCCAACATGAACGGGGTGGCCGTCGGGTCGGAAGGCCGAGCTGATCCGCAGTCGGCAGTTGTTCCGGTCCTCTGCCGTCGGTGTCGAGACGGGACCCTTGGTTTCCCAGGTACGGGGTACCAGCCAGTTCTAGGTGTACCTGGCTTTCTGACCTCCGCCCACGCCTTGACCGCTGCTCCAGCAATAGGTCACGTTTTGCTGAGATTGTATTTGTGGCGTCAGGCTACCGTTCGCATTACGTCGTGTTTGAGTTGGATGGTGGCAACAGGAAGACCAAACAGCTTATTGGTATTGTTTGGTGCCGGCATCGACGGTGGTGTTCTGATTGGCTGGTATTTGATCATGTCGTGTCGCCCGTGGTGGTGGTGGAGGCGAAACCGCTCTAATACGGTGGAAATTTGTAGCATTTGTTCTTCCGGCTGAAGAGGGTACCATACTGAGTACCATCTTCCCTCGAACGTGTGGTCTTTTCCCTCTGTTCTGCGCTGTACCAGCTACTGGTGAAAGATTTCACTATCGATTCCATTACGGTGAAGCCGCAGCAGACGACCCCTGCGTCCGGAGTGGACCACATGGTCGACTACGACGAATGGCTCCGCATACAGGTTAGCAAAAACACATCACATACGTATTGACCGGGATTGAACGGCGCTTGTACCGAAGAGGATCATGGGCGGAAGATGGACATGGAAAGGGGGGGAAAAGACAAGGTTTATTCTAGCTTTCTTGGTATGCTATGTAGAGTTCTTGTTACGGTGACGATGTCTGATCCATCTAACATTCTTAGAAGAACAAAATATGTACGTCCTGGACAATAAACACACACTTTTGGTCGATGTTGGGACGTGGCAGCGCGGTTTCAAAAGAAATGAAAAATTGACGTGATACATCGTTACATTAGGTTGTTGCATCCGCGGCACACCTAGCATCGATCGTAGGGTAGGGCGCGGTCAAATGTTCTTCTTGGAAGATAGATACCAACGAGCGAACGCGCACCGTTGCCACTTTGCGCTTGATGTTCATCAGCAATAGTACGCCGATACCCTGCAGCAACATTCTATCCACGAGCAACGCACGCGTTTCGTTTACCTGTCGAACGACGCAATGGTGGATATACGCATGTTAACTTGCGCACGATCGTGACGTGTACGATTGGCAGAAGTGCACCTTGCCTAGCGGAGTGCCCGTCAGCCGAGCGAATAATATCAGACAGCGTCTGCGCTGATTTCGCCAGTATACGCTCTCCCCCTAAGGTCAACCACTTTCCTTCAACCGTTCATCATTCTTTTAAGAACGGTGGCAAGCCTGACTCGCCGGAGCAGGATACCTTACTATTGACCTGCGCTGCATTTGTCACTCTTGCAGTGGAAGGCTACCAAACCATGTTCCGTGTCGGCGTATGAGTAGTTGCGGCAGTCATCGTTACCACACCCTGTCAGGCAGACTCGACATTGATGTACTTAGAACAACTGCAACGCTCACTCCAATCGTAAGTGCTATCTTCCTGCAATCGATCGAGCGTTCCCGATTGTATATGAGTTCTCGCTTGGTATGTAATTGTTGGACGTAGAAGACTATTATCGAAAGCATAGCTAACCATAGGTAAACGGTTTAATTTTCGCAGGGAGGAGTACCGAGCCGCGCTGATTCTTATCGAGGAAGGAGCCATCAGCCATCCTGGCTTCAACGGTCCGTACGATGAAAGCGGCCGCCAGGTTGGTTTCGTCAACTACGGCGTGTCTCACGCTATGAGGATAATCGGAAACGCAGAGCTGGCCCAGAGGTCGTCATGGTACCACAAGTGGAACGTGCACATGTTTGCACGTCCGGAGGTGAGGGTTTCTAACCCTAACCCAAACGTTAATGGGTATATATATCAAAGGGCGTGAAAGCCTAAGCGGTGGTCCACCATTCTGTTTCCAACAAAGCATAAACGTTTATGCGTGGTCATCGATGCTGTTTCTGCGCTCCAGCCTTGTGCACAAATATCGAGCCGTTTCCATGGAGTGAATATTCGACTGCCTCTTCTCTGTGGTTGGTATACGTGGATGATATTTTACCAAGGTGGATGGACCGGTTCTCACTCCCGGGAAATCTCCCCTTGCTCCCTCTCGTTCTGACTATATTGGTATGTCGCTGGACGTACCAGGCCGTCGCTGGAACCCTTCACAATGTCATCTACGGCGACCTCGACGTAGAATTCGACGAGTGACTTCTCAACAACAGGGAGTTGGAGGGTACGGGCACGGAACGTAGAGATCATGTGGCCGAGAGTCACCCGCGGAGTGAAGTTCGTCCATCCGCCGTGTGGGAAGAACCAGAAAGAGGCACGATGTGCACGAGAGATGTGTACGAGATACAAAGCGCATGGCAAGGCATCCATCGAAGTAGGCAGGAGGAGAAAGCATCGAAAGGAAGCAGGAACGAGGCAGAAGGATGGAAGGGACAGAACATCAGAAGGCAAAACACACGCGACGGGGACGGTGAGGGTGTTGGGCGAAGTAGTAAAAGGTTATTATCCTAGACGCGGACGGTGAGGGTGTTGGGCGAAGTAGTAGAAGGCCATTATCCTACAAGCAATACTGTGCCAGAAAAAGAAAAAAAAAACTTCCAGCTGTAACGAGCTATATACTCGCCAACGTAACTCCGGGAAACGTGACCCATTACACGACTTCAAGCTATCGATGTGGTTCGTTGTGCTTGCACGAGTTCAACAAATACACGCCGCTGCTGCAACGATCGTTGTCGTAGACGATCGCCCTCGATGTCTCACGATTGCTGGAGTACTACGTACCAGGTATACCACTGCTGTCGTTAGCAGTGAACACTTGAGGAGTACCCTACAACTTTAGTGTCGGACAAGCTGTCCACAGCCTCGTCCACGTTAAAATGGCATAATCGAGATGAGTTACGCCTGCTGATGTGGTGTGCATTGCTGAGGACATTAGTACCCAGCGGGTCCAGCCATGTTGACTGAGAGACCTCCAAGGGGGTTGACCGGGAAGCCGTCCTCGTCTCCGGCCGGCACCTTCTCGCACGTGTCAAAAGTCGCCTTCAGAGATGCACTCGATCAGGGCGTCGAAGGCATCGGTGTCCACCTGAAGCGTGGCAGGTAGGAACGACAGCAGCAACAAAACGGGCAAACACGCAGAGCAAAAGCGACGTCAGGGCTAGCTGGCGTGGAAATAATGGAAAACACCTAACCTCGAAAAACAAAACCCCAGCAAGTGAGGCCTTGTTTAGACGAATAGGACCATCTACCTCCGCCCGCCCATTACGGCAGGCGCCTTGACTGCATATCTTTACCCAACAACCCAACACATATCTGGTACAGTGATGTCAGCATCCATATTCCGGGGGACTTCGGACTTGGCACGGCTTGTTGACCCTCTCTTGCCTGTGTTGGGGTCATGGTGTTCATCACGCTAGGTGTTCATCACGCTACTTCACAGAAAACATCCATTGTACCGTACTATTTGGTTGAACAGGTGGCGACGAAAATAACCGAATATATACTAACTTCAGCTTGTTGTGTGGTCGCGGTATTAACCTCGCAATGTCTCCACCGAGATCGGCATGGTTCCTTGAGGACCCAGGATAGAGCGAAATTCAGTATCCATGGTTGGAGATCTGTCGTACAGCCCCCATCGGGAGAGGCATGGGTCTACCGCCACATATAGCTCCCGTCGTTAGGAACGAGCGATGCTGCATTACAACGTATTCGTGTTAGGGTAAAGGGAAGGATGTACCTAGACCTCCTCACAGTCTAACACAAGGAGGCATAAACCTCACCAAAAAACCCTATCTGAGCTTTACACGCAACCCAATGACCAGTCCCATTGGCAAAGCGCGTAACATGTGTATTTGTAAAACGCATGCAAGTATGAGGGTTACAAGTTTCACGGCTAGATATTTCCTTCAGTCACAAGCGTTTGGCTCCATAACTTACGCCCTCTACCTTGACACCTGGTACTGGTATGCCTTAGCGTCTGTTTGCATTTATCAAATTATACGTACTGCGACACTCTGAGTGTACCACTTGTAGGTCTTACTGTGCTACGAACCTGGATCCACACAAACATCGCAGCGTAACCGTCTCGATTAGGACGGGATGAATTGTTGTATCTCGGGGGGGTTGTACCTGTCCTAGGCTGTCGTGGGGCAGCGACTTGTGGAACGTGGCGGCGGAGGAGCGGTCTCCGTTGTTGACGTGAAGCGTCCCCTCCGATGCCGCGAACTCCGTCTCCGCCCAATCGGTCCGCTGGGTCAGCACGTTGGCAGCCCTCTCTGCAGGCTGTGCGATACATGCCAACAATCGCAGTAACAACGCGAAAGAGAAACGTCAACTTTGGAAAATCATTGGTAGCAAGGCGTGGACGTCTGCAGCCGTCGGTGTGCCACTTTAGGAGGCGGTGACGCGTGATATCAGTTGAATGGATACTAAAAGTCTGACCACATCACGCCCAACAATACGAAGTATATGCTTATGTATCGTATATCCCCTCAACTGCTGTGTACAGCAGAATTAATCTGAATATATAGCGAGTACCCCGATTTGAGAGCGCCCAAGATAAGAGCATGCGGGACTTAAGAGCGGCCAAATCGGCATGTCCCGCCGCACAAACAGCTACCAGGTATGCACTGGCCACTACAGATAAGAGCAATGTGTAGGTAAGAACGCCTGATTTGGCCTGTCAGAGGGTGCTCTTAAATCGCGGTACCCATTGTATTTGATTATTATGTCAGTCGAGGGCCAGGTTTTCGCCGTAAAATGAACTGCCTGTACAAAGTATAACATTTTCATGACGATGTGTCTACCGTGGCCCACGTTTACGATGATATTGCTGCCGTTGCATAAAACGATAAACCTGGTACGTGCCAACACACATTCGTTTAAACGATCGGCCAACCCTCCACACCCGTAAAATCACCCTCCATACCTTAAATTTACGCGGCCTGGGGAGGCCCTTGCATACCAATAACTCACCGTTCCATTGAGGTCGAGAGCATCATCGGTGACGACAGGGGGGCGATTGCGCCTTTGAAGACGACGCGAGTGACTCCCGTCCGAAGTGTTGGTCGATGGTGACCTTGCCTCATCTACGCCAGTTAAACCGTGGTCATTCGCCTCTTGTCTCAGCGATTCCCCGTTGGATCCGGGGAAAAGACCGAGAGCGATTACGGCCATAGCACCGGCGGATCCTGTAAGCCCCTTCATAATGCGAGTTGAGTCGTCCTTGAAAGATACCCTAGTCAGCTGTTGCAACCTGAGCAGTAGAAGGGACACGACCTACGGTGTATTTGATAAGGGTACGGTATGCCGCAATGTTCGCTGCAGTAACTCTCGACCGGCAGACAACCGAGCAGATACAGAGAGCTAGTCCTTGCCTACTGTCACAGTAAGTTTCATGTCAATTTATCTCACTTGATCAGGTACATTTACAACTAACCCAATACTCCCCCCGGAGCTCCCTGTCTGACGGATCAACTTGCATCCCATTGCCTGCTTGCCAACCTGACAGCAGCTCATGATGTCCCAACATACATGCATCCGTATGCTATATCACGAATGGCCAGTATTTAATTGCCCAAAGGTAAACAAATTGGGGCCCATTCAGGTCCCCACTCACTCTGTGCGATGTCAAACCCAGCAATCAGATGTTTCGCGATAGATCGGTGTCGTCCTCTCGCGTGGCAGTAAACGGTGCAAATTTGCGGTATGCAACTGGAGTATGACGGCTGTGGAATGACAAGGATGGGCTCGAAGCCACGCCGGTACCCATGCGTCTGCTGTAGAACCCATCCGCCACATTCATGTACCAGTACAAGATATATTCTTGCAAGCTTCCGGAGATGGAGCCGCAAGTGGACTCTGGGGCCTTGTCCAGTTTGTGATTTGGGGTTTTAAAGTGAAAAGATCGGAGAAAATACCATGCATCATTCAAATGAGGTCCACGTTTTGTTTTGCTTATTGATACCATACGTAGTACGACCAAACAAAGTGAGTGGTGGTATATACCAGTCGCATGTACGTCGTGGCCTGTTATTCCAGGCCAGAGTCGACGACATTCGTTCATAATTTGTCATATACGGACGACTCCTGGGTCAATTCGTAACGATGCTGTGAGACGAAATTTTTCAACAATTCGCTTTGAAAGACGGGGGTAAGAAAAATATGATAATCCGTTCCTGAATGATAAATCATGCATTGCACGAACCACGTGTGTGTGTTCTTCACAATAAAACTGATATTTTCACCCATCTACATCCAGCACAACCAGTGTCCGTGCCGAGTACTCGTATACTGCTGAATTAATTCATGTGACATCAGGTACAAGGCCAGTATTCGAATCAAGTGGTACACGCAAGTGCGATGCTCGATTCAAAAGCAATTGGCTCACTCGGATCCATACATAATCCAACCAAACGGGCTTATCCTCATCTTCATAGCCTTGAATGGTTGTGGTCGGTCGAGCCTGTATTGTGGCCTCTACGAGAAGTACCAGGCCAGGGTCGGATTTTTGTGTACGTTAGTCAAACACCTCGATCCAATAGAAATATTTTTATAAAAAAAATAAAAATACACAACAGCTGTGAGATCTAGGATTTCGTCGAAACTCATCTTTGCAAGCTGTG
>JAYJMJ010000002.1:3709204-3722524 GCA_036873875.1 Laminaria ephemera
TATGATACTTCGTATGATACCTGGTATGTACGAAAGAGTAAACACAGCACACAGCACGGCACAGCACGGCACAGCACCGCACCGCAAGGCGCTGCGCTGCTGAGCTGAGCTGGACTGAGCCAAGCTGAGCTCAGCTGGGACCTGGTATGATGATACTTCGTATGATAAGTGGTATGCACGAAAGACAAAACACAACACGGCACGGCACAGCACAGCACGGCACAGCACCGCACAGCACCGCACAGCACCGCACAGCAAGGCTCCGCACGGCGCTGTGCTGCTGAGCTAGCGCTACGCTGCGCTGCTGGGTGAAACACGAGAAAAAGAAATGAAAAATGTGAAAAAAAAAAAAAACATGAAGAGCAGCAATCAATGAAGAAAGCAAAGAGATTCAAAAAGGTTCCCCAAAAAATAATATGTTCGTCGGCAACTAAGAGCTGAGGATGGCTGAGAGGTGGGCGAATATGCCGAGGGAGAGGGCCCAGTAAGGGGACATATCTGTAAGGATGTTTACACCCTAAGGAAGTTTATACACTCGCAACCCTACAATGCCGGGGGTAACTTTGTGTCAATTTATAACGAAGATTCCGATCCGAGCGTTTTGAACCCTTTCTTGTACTGCTGCACATAATTACGGGCGAAGCGACTTTCTAATTTACCATGGCGCAAACAAGGGACTCCCGTCCACCCTCGCGTGCCCGAATTTCCGTGATGCACACCTGAAAAATAATAATTATTTACACTCGATATACATAAAAATGCGTTGTTGTGACTACTGAGATAGCACAACCAGTACAGGAGCACAGCAGTACGCACCACCAAGGTTGGGTTGGGTTGGGTTGATTTGGGTTGGGTTGGGATGACTACAGTTACAGATGTCCACCAGCGCGAGTTCCTAGCGAGAGGTACAGTATCTTAATTAAGACCGGCAGCGCAGCTTGCACAGCAAGACAGCGAGGTGCAGCAGACTGTCGATAATATAGACAAACGTCGATAGCAGGAGGGTACTGCTGCCCTCTCCGCTGGCTGCGGGAACGTCACTGCTGCTGTCTGTAGCATTGCTGCAGCATCAGCAGGGTTGTGCTGGTAAGATACTGACTTGTATCTCGCTAGGAACTCGCGTTGTTGGTGAATATTTGTAACTGTTGTCAATCGTTTGCGTTGGTGAGAAGCAGGAAAATCCCAACCCAACCCAACCCAACAAAATGGTTTTGCTGTTAATGGGCGTTTGTGGGTGTGCGTCCCACAGTAGTTTAAATGTTCGTTTGGGGAAATGCGGCCGTCGGGTGGACACGGACACACGAGGCTCGAAGTGGTCCCCCCTTTTTTATTGCCGTCTGATATTAGAAAGTCGCGTAGCGTCTAGCACACACATGCATGCATGTAAACTGCTAGTTTCCTGTTGTTGGTGGCACTCCTTTAACGAACGAATATTTTTGTACGGGATCGGTAGTGGTAGTAACACAGACTGCCGGCAGCGCAGCTCTCGCACAATAGAGACCTGCGACGTGAAGGCAAACACGACTATAGCAAGCACATTCTGCCCTTTCGGCTGCCTCTGAGAACCGCAGGCTGCTGCTGCTGCTGCTGCAGCGAAGTAGAGTCTATTAGTTCAAGCAGGTCTATCTATCACACACACGGCAGAGTGGGAAACCTGCGCCGGCGATCCCAGCTCTATCCTCGGTGACTCCGTCCTCGATGAAAAATCGCAGGTTCCGATACAATAAACTAGTCATGGTACAGCGCGGGTGTACCGCCACGCGTGCAAGGTGTCCAGGCCACGGCGGAACTCTCAGAAATATGTTGTCGAGTAAGTACGCTTAGGCGTTTCGCCAAGATATGTAGACGACTGGGAAACAGGAAATTGAGTAAGGGGTTTGCAAACAAGATCCGCCTTTCTCGGCTTCAGAAAACTGCTGCAAATTTTCAAGAATCCAGAGCTTTTTAGCCCTGTTTTGCCTTTTTATGGGGCCAACAACGCACTACCTCTCACTGGAACGTAGTTTGTCTGTCTGCCGTTTTTTCGGATACGTCAGCTTAGTGGTCCGAACGATCCGAAAAGAAACCAATAGTGAACATTTGGTTAATAACCGTTTTGTTATGGTTGCCTTATCCAAGGTACTACGATCCGGCGCACAAAAAAAACATTTCTCCATTTTGTTTGAACTCTTTGGTTATCCTGCCTGGCAACTTTGATACGCGACATCATCTCGTGAGTCGTTTCTGGCTGCCTATGACTGCGGTCTTGTGCACCCGACGCCCTCATACACCCAAAGAGGAGCGTGGCCAGATTTCGCGGGTTGTGGCTGCTTGTGAGGAGCTGCAGCTGTTCTCAAGTTAAGTGCAAACGTTTTTGGTTGGAGGTTGTTTTTTGCCTCCTATTGTGTCTGCCGAAGTTCGACTATTGATGATGTCGGCCACTGCATCACCCCAAAGTCGAGGTGTGGACCGCCCTTGAGAAAGTGTGGACAGACGTGTACTACGATAGAGGTAGCATTTTAGGGCCATTTTAGATTCTGGCTACGGGGCTCGTTAGCTGAGGAATTACCCGATATCGTCGGATTGTACTTTTGCAACTGTTTTCGTTGGCCACGGGATTGTTCATTGGGGTTGAACTTTTGATATTTTCTCGAAATCAGTTTTGGGGTGAGGCATAGAGGTCGTCGAGTAAGGAGCCTTAGAAAAAGTAGGCTCTACCTCTATCGTGGCATGGATCCACAGCCAATCTGAATGGAATCACAAGTTGCTGTAGATGAACCACTACGCTGATACACCCGCTCTCTCTGCTAGGACACGAACCACAGCCGAAGGTCCAAATGCAGAGTGTCACAATAGCGGCGTAATAAACTGCACCGAAAAAATATTCTAGAGATTAGAGTCATCCGGAAACCCGGGGGTGGGGGGGTAAACAGGATCCTCCGTGGCCTTAAGCCCTGCTGGTGCAGAGTTGTTACCGGCTGGTCGTATGCAGTGTATACCACGTCTCTTCTCTCCTCAGGGCGTTATGTGCACCCGGCAGGAGCGGCGAGACTGTTGGCGAATCGTTACATTGATACAAATCGTATGGCAAATGATACAAGGTTCTTTGTTTTGTTTATGCGAGTTCTGGCTTACAAGTCTGTGGTTGGTTTATTTTTTGCATGTATGTGATACTCGTACATGAATCTGGCCCTATCTGCAGGCCCTGTCCCTGATGTTGATTGGTGCGGGTTCTGGCATACAAGTCTGTGATTGGTTCAGGTTTTTCTCGTAAGTCGTAAGTCTGGCCCTGTCTGCTGAATCATGACTCAGTTCCTGGTTATCTGGCATACTTGTCTGTGATTGGGTTGTTTTTGTATGGGGCTTTTGTATGGGGCCAGCAGATAGGGCCAGAATTCTGACATACAAGCAAAAAGTAAACCAATCACAGACCGGGAACTGGGCGAACAGATAGGGCCAGACTTGGTACTTAGATGCAAAAAATGAACCAATCACAGACTTGTACGCCAGGCCAGCAGATAGGGCTAGATTTACGACGTACAAAAAAATAATAACCCAATCACAGAACGGCATGCCAGAAGTTCCACCAATATAGCAAGAGCTATGATTTGCATTACGAGTTACAAAATGGCGGCGATTGGCCGCGGATCCCGCCGCTGCTGCCGGGAGCGCAGAACGCCCTCAGGAGAGACGATGCCTGCTATGTACTTTGTGCAATGAGCTGGCTACAGCCCTGCAGCAGCAAGGCTTAACACCATGCACGCGTGACGGTACATCCGCGCTGTACGGTGGTTAGTTGCGTGTATCGGAACTTACTATATGGCACCGAGGATGGAGTCACGGAGTGTAGAGCTGGGGTCGCCGGTGGAGGCCCAGTTTTGTACTCTCTCACTCTGCCGTGTGTGATAGATAGACGTGCTACATAAGACTCTGTTGCTTGCTGCTGCTACAGCAGCAGCAGTGCTGCTCTCGCAGCTAGCGGAGACGGCATCCGTACGTGCTTGCTGTTGTACAATTTGTAAAGCGGTTGACTTTATAATGCGACATGTTGTCGCATGTCAAACATGACCATTACCATTAACGGCGACATCAACAACGACAATAGCAACGGCAACAACAACAGCAACAGCAACAGCAACAACAATAAGAGCAACAACAACGGCAAAAACATGTATGTTGGCGTCAATACTCACGTCTGTGATACCCTTATGTCCCTTGCCAACGCTGGTTTCTACGAAAGACCACAGGTGTGCCCGCGTCAGCCCCCAAGATTCGCAGCGGTGTTCACCTTCCCCTCCTGGGATTCCGACAGGCGTTATCGACGCTGGGGGCGTTTCGCTGGAACTTTTAGAGGGGGTTGGCCAGTGGTATTTGGCTGAAGGTGCTGGAGTCGTTTCGCTGGAGCCATTAGATTCGCAGCAGCGTTCCCCCTTCCCTTCCCGGGCTTCCGAGAGGCGTTTTGATTGGATTCGTTTCGCTGGAAACGATAGAGGCATTACGCGAGAGGTGTTACGCTAGGGGCGCTAGACGGGTTTTACTGGAGGGGTTTGCTGCAGGCGTTTGGCTGGGACCGTTTCGTTGAAAGGTTTTCGCCGGGAACATTTCGCTCGAACACTTTCGCTGAACCCCTTTCGCTCAAACCCTTGCGCTCGACGCGTTGTGCTGGGGGTGCTTCGCTGGAAGCGTTTCGCTCGAAGCATTTTGCTGGGGGCGTTCCGTTGGAGGCGTATCGCTGGAGTGATCTCGCTAGAAGAGTTTCGCTGGAGTCACTTTTCCAGTGACGTTTTTGCACCGCACTGTATGGTCGTGGGCAAAAATGAGCGTCTGCCAAAAGTGCGAAATGCGAGCGACCTTCAATTTTGAGGGAACCAAGCCGGCGGTGTACTGCAAGCGACATGCTGAGGAGGGCATGGTGGACGTCGTCTATCGGCGGTGTTCACATTACTCCTGCAGGAAGAGACCGCTCTACAACTTCGAGGGCAGCAAGACGACGGTATGCTGCAAGGAGCACGCGGAGGTCGGCATGGTGGACGTCCACGGCGGGAAGCGTTGCTCACATGACTCCTGCAGGACGCAGCCGACGTTTAATTTCGAGGGAAGCAAGCGGGCGGTGTTCTGCAAGAAACATGCTGAGGACGGCATGGTGGACGTCCGTAACCAACGATGTTTACATGGCTCCTGCACGAAAGGGCCGGGTTATAACTTTGAGGGAAAGAAGACGGGGGCGTACTGCAAGGAACATGCTGAGGATGGCATGGTGAACGTCCGCGGTCAGCGGTGTTCACACGACACGTGCACGAAGAGGCCGAGCTATAACGTTGAGGGAACCAAGACGTCGGCATTTTGCAAGCAACACGCTGCGGACGGCATGGTGAACGTCCGCTGCAAGTTGTGCTTACATTACTCCTGCACGAAAAGACCGAGCTTTAATTTTGAAGGAAACGGGAAGCCGGCGTACTGCAAGCAACATGCTGAGGACGGCATGGTAGACGTCCAACGCAAACGGTGTTTACATGACCCCTGCACTAAGAGATCCCGCTACAATTTCGAGGGCTACAAGACGGCGGCGTACTGCAAGCAGCATGCTGAGGACGGCATGGTTCTCGTCTGCGCCACGCATTGCTTGCATAGCTCCTGCGACACGCTACCGGGCTATAATTTTGAGGGAAGCAAGTCGGCGGCGTATTGCAAGAAGCATGCCAAGCACGGCATGGTGGACATCCGCAACAAAAACAAATGTTTACATGACTCATGCTCGAAGGCACCGCACTTTAACTTTGAGGGAAGGAAGACGGTGGCGTACTGCAAGCAACATGCTGAGGATGGCATGGTCAACGTGCGCAGCCGGCGGTGTCTACACGATTCCTGCATGAAGGTTTCGCATTATAACTATGAAGGAAGCAAGGAGGTGGCATACTGCAAGCAACATGCTGAGGATGGCATGGTGAACGTCCGCAACCAGCGATGTTTGCACGACTCCTGCATGAAAATACCGAGCTATAACTTCGAGGGAAGTAAGACGGCGGCGTATTGTCAACAGCACGCTAAGGACGGCATGGTGAACGTCCGAACCAGCGCGTGTTTACATGCCTACTGCAGGAAAAGACCGAGCTATAATTTCGAGCACAGAATGCAGGCGGCGTACTGCGAGCATCATGCTGAAGGTGGCATGGTAAACGTCCGCAACCAGCGGTGTTCACACCACTCCTGCACGAACGGACCGAGCTGCAATGCCGAGGGCAGCAAAACGGTGGCGTACTGCAAGGAGCATGCGGAGGTCGGCATGGTAGAGGTCCACGACGGCAAGCGTTGCTCACATGAATCCTGCAACACGCCATTGAGCAGTAATATGGAGGGGAGCAAGCCGGTGGCGTACTGCAAGAAGCATGCTGAGAACAGCATGGTAGACGTCCCCCACCAGCGGTGTTTACATGAATCCTGCACGAAAGTACCTAGCTATAACTTTGAGGGAAGCAAAACGCTCGCGTACTGCAAGCAACATGCTGAAGACGGCATGGTGGACGTCCTCGACAATCAGCGTTGTTTACATGACTCCTGCACGAAGAGACCGAGCTTTAACTTCGAGCGAAACGAGAGGCCGGCGTACTGCAAGCTACATGCTGAGGAAGGCATGGTGTACGCTCGCAACCAGCGATGTTTACGAGAATCCTGCACAAAGAGGCCGACCCATAACGTCACGGGAAGCAAGACGGCGGCGTGCTGCAAGCAACATGCTGAGGACGGCATGGTAGACGTGCGCGCCAAGCGTTGCGAACATGACTTCTGCAACACGCATCCGAGCTTTAATTTCGAGGGGATCAAACCGGCGGCGTACTGCAAGAAGCATGCTAAGGATGGCATGGTGGACATTCGCAAGAAAAAATGTTTACATGACTCCTGCCCGAAGGAACCGAGCTATAACTTCGAGGGAATGAAGAAGGGGGCGTACTGCAAGCCACACGCTAAGGACGGCATGGTGAACGTTCGCTGCCGGCGATGTTTGCACGACTCCTGCACGAAGGTACCGGGCTATAATTTCGACGGAAAGAAGACGCCGGCGTACTGCAAACAACATGCTGAGGACGGCATGGCTGATCTCAGAGCAAGGCGTTCATCGAATGCCTCGTCCGCCGCTATTGAGGCTGTTCGACGTGCACCAACCGATGGTGTGTCCACCGTATGCGATCCGCTAATAAAGAGGGAGATACTGGACGGTTCGGTGGCGAGCCAGAGCATCGAAGCGCTGTGTAAGGAGGCGGGCTGTCTGAAACAGGCGAGGGTGGGAATCGATGGGAACCAGCCCACCCATTGCCTCGATGATGCCGTCCCGGAGAACGGCCCCATGGTGAACAATGCTGCCGCTGTGGAGATGGCTTGCGGCAAGCGAGCTTCTGGTTCCTCGCCCTCCCTTGACGGTAAGCGAGGCTCTGGTTCCTCGCCCTCCCTTGACGGTGAGCGAGGTTCTGGTTCCTCGCCTTGCCTTGACTCAAGAACGCACCTCAACGACAACGGTGGTGGTGGTGGCGACGGCACGGCCGCCAAACGGACACGTTACCGGCTATACCGCAGAAATCCACTTCCGTAAGAGTTGAGCATCCAACTGGAGAACGGGTCTCAAAAATGTGATTAGGCTCGGTAGAGATCGCAAGTGTATGGATTGGTCCCGGTATTGGACTTCTCGTTGGTCTGGAATGTCCGGGTTCGGGGTGAGGGTTAAGGTTGGAGTAAAAACAAAAACAAACAACATGCTGCCTTTGAAACCTATCAAGAAGTTTCCTAAAGTCGGGTCATTTCCATTTTCTGTGCGCTTTCCATACAACCTGGTCATGGAACTGACCGACCGCCTTGATGTAAATCGTTTTGACCCTGCATTTTGCGTCCATCCTTAGTGCCACGAGTATCGTTCTCAACGCTTTGGTCTTCTTGTAGCTTCTCCGGACCACGCGAGGCTGGTCACCACGGCAGTTCATGTTCTGTGAGGGTGAAGGTGCTGGCACCGTTCTTCCCCAGTGTCACTTGGGTCTGTCTTATGAAACCGATGCATCATGTACTACTCCTCAGTTTACTGACGTCCTCTGTCAGCTAAAACTCCAGACTGTCTGGCTGTCGGACCAAAAAACTATAACCATAAAAACGGTGTACCGCTGGTTTCTACGCCAGTTTACGGTATGGAGGGAAAAAAAATCAGCTCAAGGCCCAACAAACCAACAAACCTTTACGGTACTTCTACCTACTCCATCTCCACGATATGCCGTTTTGTGGCGAACGGCCTTTGTGTGACGAGTAAAATGTACCTGGTATTTATTTTTGATAAGATAGAAGAGATAGTGTGGACTATCAACAATTTTCTCGAAGCAAGGCCAAGTCGCAAATACTACTCACTGGTTCCGAGAGCAACAAGGCAAGGTGCTCTGTTCCTACAGTAGTAATACGTCGGTTGAAAAAAGAACCACTACGTGCATCGACACACGCATCATTTCTCAGGAACAAATGGAAGCAATGTTTCACACCTCAGATAATAACGTACCTGGTAACACTTCACGTCCGACACCAAAGTTGCGGTTCAGCGGGATTTTTTTGTATCATTACGTTACTACGTTAACCGATTTCTTGGTTTTGTCATTTTATCATGTTACTACGTTACGATATCGGCAGTCGATTGCCTAACAAAATGTTAAGATTGTCACGTTGTCAGTATTGGCAGCAGTGAAGTGTTAGGGTGTTAGGATCGGTAGCCCGTAGCGCGTAACGTAACGTTACGGTGTTAGCGGAATTCCTAGTTGCTATCTTAACATACGTTAGACGGATAACGTACATGCCCAATATAACGCTAACAGCAGTATGTTCTGCGTTAGCTCGTACGCAAAGTTAGTTGTAATAGGATCGGCAGCCCGTAGCGCGTATCGTAATGTTACGGTGTTAGCGGAATGCCTAGCTGCTATCTTAACACACGTTAGACGATTAACATACATGCCCAATATAACGCTAACATTATGTTTCTGTGTGCAGCTCGTAACATATGGTATACCCGGGGAGGATATGAGATCATCCCCCCAAAAAACGCCTTCCAAGTATGGAAACCCCAAAAAAGGGGACGAAAAAGATTTTTTCCAAGGAAAACGCCCCCGACATCTTTGGGAACACCTCCATCCCGGGGACTCAAGCAACATATCCCTGGAGGGGGAAGATCCATGGCGGTCTCTTTGGAATTAGGAACACGGCAACATGATGTTACCCCGCGATGCCGCTTTTAGTGTAACTATAGTAACACATGTTAGATCCCTAAGAGACGAAAACGATAACATGGTAATATTATGTTAGTCTACTTGTAGAGTAATCTTGGCTCCAACCGTACACAGTAACATACTGTTACGTCCGATTTTCTTTTTAAGGTAACAGTAACGAAACGTTAGGGTCAGACATTTAATGCCAATAAACAACATAGTAACATAACATAGTGTTAGAGGTCCCTCGGCCTTTAGCTAACATCCTAACATAGTGTCACCTCGCGACCAGTCCAGACTGTAACTTAGCTAACGTAATTTATATGTCACGTTATCCGACCCTAAAGAAGAATAAGGAGAGGTCGGATAACGTTCGAATAACATCATGTTAGTGTAATGGAAAACACGAAAATCACAACTAACCTTCTGTTGGGACGGATGTTATGTTAGCAAGTTAGCGAATCGGGGGGAAGTAATCTTGTGTATGTTACGTTGATAACGGTTTAGTCTGGACGAATCCTAACATTGTGTTACGATGTTTGTACACGAACCGGATCACATAGTAACACTATGTTACCGTACCAGAGCCGACGAGATCCAGAAGAAACAAAGCGTTACTGCGTTATAACGTTCGTGGATATGCATTTAACACTATGTTAGCGTGTTAAGCGGTTGCTCCTCCAGTGCTAACACTATGTCAGCACGTTGCCAAGCCGGCGTGTTAGGCTCCATAACGTAGCTAAGTGTTATCCGACTGTTACGTTATCCGAGGTGTGCAATGTTTTTCACCGATGCATTTTGCATTGCGTGCGTTGCACGCCGACTAGTTTAGGCGCCATGCTTATCCTTTAGATATACGTTTTTGTTGTAGCGGTCGACGCAAGAAGCGGGCGTGATATATTACGAAAAGCAGGAACCAAGGAAGGGTAAATCAAACTACTAATGGTCGTAATATCAATCTACTAAGGGTATAGGTCGTGCGTCAGCGGCTCCCATGCACCGGCCCCTTCTCTTCCCGGAAGCTCCTCCACGCTGCATGTCCGCCTGGTGACCGAGTTGGCACCTCGGCATATAAACCGCCGTTTCTGCCTCATTCTTCTCGGCGGCAGCTGATGCAGCGTCACTACAATGCATGACATCGAGGTGTGGTTATTATCTAGCACAACGCCTGGTGTATTCAACAACGAGACACGCATGGGTCTCCTGATCAGGCAGGTATACCTATCAAACTGCCTAACCACGCGCTCACAGCATCCATCGTTTGGTCACACCGTAGATTGTCGACGTGCACATATCAGGATTATCAGCCACCGAACTTTGACCAGAACAGCCCGGAGCACTAACACGCGGGGGGGCTGCTGTTGTGAGGTTTCTGGGCCTGCTTGCATATTGCTTCCGGGTTTCCGGTGATTGTATCCTGGTGTCCTTCTCTCTGCGGCAAACATAGATGGACCAGAACCACCGAGATCAAGCGATGAAATTGAACGGGCTACGTAAAAAAAGAAAAACGCACTGTTATGAACAGTGCTAACCACGTTCTTATCGACCAAAACAACACCGAGGACGATAATATCAAGAACATAGCGTAGGAAGGGCCTGCAGCAGTACGAAGATAACCATGCTACGAGCGAGTCGCACAGCTCCTTGCTTTGCAGTCTAGGCACATCCCCTACGGGTCCCAGCAGCACGGGCTGCTTCGTACCGCTTATTATGCTGTAGTCGCCATTTGGTTTCGTGATGCTGTCCCTCTAAAACCACAAACAAATAATTTTATATAATGGGTCAATACGAGTAGAGTTTTCCGACCACGCCTACTTTCGTACTTGCTTGCTGTGAAAGTGATGATGTACGCTGTTCCTGCTTGGAGGTTCATTAGTTTGTCCGGGCGAGACTCGCAGCAGCAGTTTGCGATAAAGCACGAGCACAGGCAGCACGCGGCAGTGACGGCGCGAGCGGTTCAAGCGGCACAGGGCACCGTGGAGGAGCGGGGGCACAAGGAGGAGCCGCGAGTGGCCAGCAGTTGGCCATGGAATTCCGTGGAACTCGAGTGTTAGTCCTTAATCACAGACCGACTCGGACGCGAAAACGAAAGACACTCACTTGCAGCTCGTCTTCTTGGAGATTGGGCCGCTGGGTCGATTTCAGCTATGTTTTTATTTTGTTTAGGCCCTCGCGGAGATATGGGAACAAAAGCTTTAGCCCTGGTAAACTTTCGTTCGTGTGCCGGTTTTTGCCCATCTGCACCCCACAGATTTTGAGTTTGTATGGCCAACCGTTGGAAAAAAAAAGTACGGTGGGCCGTGGCCTTACAGTCAAGACGTAGCGGGCACAAAGTAGTGGAGGTTCACTCTGTGGGCGTGGGATGGACGTTTCATCACTCAGGTAGTTTCATCTGCCTGATCGTAACGCCTACGCCAGGGGACAGGTCACACTGCCGAGTACACTGTTTTCGACACCTTGTGTTTACTCAACGCCCCCCGTGAAAGGAAAAAAAAATAGCAAAGAACGAAACTAAAGGGAACCTATCAGGTGCTGAAGTACTGAAGAGCTAAAACGCCAAACCACTGTCCGCTCCCATGCTCGCATCGATCCCTGTGTTTGTGGAGCTTTGGTGCTGCTACAAGGCTGGTAAGCCGGAATTCCGGCAAGCAATTGCTCCGCTTACAACGGAGAGGGGGATTTCAGAGAGGCTACAGGGTCTACAGGCCCAGCAATCGAACCCCCACAGCAATAGGTGAGCCGAATCAGGTCAGCTCGACCGACCCGCCGCCGCAACAGTCGCATCATGCGCTAGAGCTCAGAAAAGCCGAAAAGGCTCAGGCGCTGCAGACCTAACACAACTAGAAGCAGGCGGCTTCAAAAGGAGCTGAAACTTCGTGAGGGTCACCGAACACAATATACGGCGGCGACAAATAGGCTAAAACTTTGTGAGGTAATGAAATATTGGGGTGGGCGTTTGCGTCGTAGGGTGGCCTGGACCGAGAATCTCGACAATCGAAAGATGAAGAGGGTTCCCCTACGAGGGAACGACTCGGTCAAGAAGGAACAAACGACTGAACCAACACATTTTTTGTTTTGTTCTGGAATATACATTTTTCCAGGCTAGCCCCTCTAAAGAAATTATGTTATCAGCAAAGTGAAATTTAGTATGTACCCTCACGTCTGTTGAAAAAGAGCCAGTGCGTCGCCGCGGGCATAATTTGTCAGGGACAAAAGAAGGCAAAGAGAATACTTAGTGCTGTATTTAGCATGTACCAGATACTCTCTGTGGACAAAGTAGGCGTATTGAATTAACCAGAGCTGGATTTAGCATGAAGTCTCGTGACCAAGGGGGTCAATTGATTTTTCAGCGCTATTCAGCATGTACTCTCATGTCCGTTCAAAATAGTCACCGCGTGCGTCGGTTCCGGCCATCATTTTCCAGCGACCAAAGCAAGCGTAACGATTATATCCTCTGGACAAAGGAGCAAACCTATTCTTCAGTGTACTCTCGAGAAAAGAGGCCAATCGATATTTCAGCGCTGTATTAAGCATGTACTCTCGCAAGGGATGAGATCAACGCCAACACCAACTAAGGCGCTAACCGCAGTCCAACATCCACACTGTCATCCAAACTCTCCCCCTCCCCAGGCCTCCCCCTGAGCCTTCGAGCGCCAGCCTGCACAGGGCAAAAGCACATCCTTAGTATCCTCCCCCCCCTTTCCCCAAGGCCTACACACCACTTCAACACCCCCCAAAACCACCAACATGCTAGCAATCTCCCCACAGGAATATCCCACAAATTCCTCCGCCCTTTCCACCACCAAGCCTATACGACACACTGCGTATGGCAACGCACTCACAGCTTCGAAAACATCGCAAATCCAACAGCTACGAAAGATTAGTGCAAATCTAACAGCTGGAAGTTACTGCAAACCGAAGAGCTTCGAGAATACTGCAAGTCCGACAGCTTCGGGACTATTGCCAACCAGAATCCCAAAAAAATCCCGTCCCCGCCCGTCCCCCTCGCAAATCTAGCAGCTTCCAGATTACTGCAAACCCGAATCCAGAAAAATGCCCTCCCTCCCCTCCCCCCACCCCCACCCCGCTCCCCCCCCCCCCCTATAACCCCTCCGTT
>JAYJMJ010000002.1:3789446-3802523 GCA_036873875.1 Laminaria ephemera
TTTCAAGTCGTGCAAAATACGGGTTCCCCGGGGTATTGACTTTGGCGGGGTATCCCGTGTAACACGTCCGGTAAAAAGCTCCTGAGAGCAAGAACTTTGTTTGGTTATCTGACACTGTATTTTCTCCGCGTTGACCTTCTACGATGTCCACCCCAACACACTCACTACCTCCGTCTTTAGTTGTTTACCTTCGTGGTATTCCGTCCCTTCAGCTCTTCTTCCTCGCTCCTGCTTTGTCCGATGCCTGCCTCCCGATCGTGCGCATCATCGCTGGACTGTTGCCGGTTAATCCCATCCGTCGGTTTGACGAACTCTACTCCGTGGGCGACTTTCCGCCGCATCGCCGGCATTTAATCCTGCACAACGATACCGACGACGTAACTACCGGTACCCAACGGCCACACCCACTATCGACTGGTTCGCCTTGCCTCCTGGATGTTTGGCCCTTGCTGTCAGTGATCTGCCGGTTTACACTACCGCTCTGCCTTGGCCATCCTTAGTGCTTCGGCGATCGTCTCCGAGGACCTGGTAAGTTGTGGTTGTTAGACGCGTTAGGCACCGATGTGGAGAACGCTCTAACGTCTTTCGAGGTGAACTTCTGCAATTTTCAGCCTGTGGAGGAATTCGAGCCGGGGTTTACTCTGGTAAACACCGTTGCCATTTAGAAGACGTAAGGGCTGGTCGGTTTGGCGTTGCCCTTTTTGCTCGAGTGTCTTCTAGACCTTTGTTTTGGGCGCCCTCTGAGATTCCGTTTCATCGGATAGAACGGTATAGATGACACTGCCTTCTCACGCTGCCCAGATGGCGGAGCTGTACTGGATGGCCTTGATGGGCGCCCTCTGAGATTCCGTTTCATCGGATAGAACGTATAGATGACACTGCCTTCTCACGCTGCTCAAATGGCGGAGCTGTACTGGATGGCCTTGACACGGGACGTGCCGTTCTCGAAATACGGTGAAGACGAGGCAACCGTGGCGGCTGCAGGTATGTACAAGTGGCTTGATCCTAATTCCAGATTGAATATCGAAATTAACTTTACTTTGATCAAACGTAAACCTCACCACCCGACCGCCACCAGCAAAGGATTCCAGTTTTAAGAGCAGCAACTACAATACCTATCAGATACGTAGCGATTCGGCGGTCCGGCGCTTCCAAGTCTCACATGAGCGTGGGTTAGTGGCTTCGACCCGCCGTACTATTTCTACGTATGAAATGCGATCATGCTTAAGATATGCACGCTTGTCTCTCTGGCTTAACAGTCCAAGTTTAGACTCTAGCCAGTGCTAGACGGCGTTTCTATGCAAGCGAGGTTTGCGCTCGTTGCACCATATTCCGCAACACTAATTCGAAAAAGATTTTGAAAGCATTCCTTTCGGGCGTCGATATTTCTATCACCAATGGTGCTTGTGTTTTAGCGACAACTTCTCAGTCGACTATTTGTTTTAAGGTTTTCATTACCAACATTTTTATTACCTTTCATAATCGTCAGATAACTTGGCTATCATACCGGGTTTCGCCATCATGAACGCGGTGGCTGTCGAGTCGGATGGCAGAGCGGATCCGCAGTCGCAGCTGGTCCGGTCCTCTGCCGTCGGTCTCGAGACATGACCCTTGGTTTCCCAGGTGCGGTGTACCATCCCGTTCTCGGTGTGCGCTGTTTGCAGACCTGCCCCGATGCCTTACCCACCTGTTACAGCACTACGTTACTTCTGGTTGAGCTGGGTGGCGGCAACAGTAAGACCACGAAGCCAATCAGTATGGTTAGGTGCTGGCAATGACGCTGGTGTTCTGCTTTTCTGGTATTTGGTCATATGATATCACCCGTGCTGGTGTCTAGGTCAAACCACTGCTGCTGTGATATGGTAGAAGTTTGAAGCAGTTTTTCCGGATGATAAGCGTACTGTGCCGAGTAACCTCTTACCTCGAATATGTGGTCTTTTCTCTCTGGGTTGTGCCCAAGCAGCTACTGGTGAAGGACTTCATGACCGATTCCATTGCCGTGAAGCCCCAGCAGATGACCTTTGCGTCCGGAGTGGACTACATGATGGTCTACGACGAATGGCTCCGCATACAGGTGAGCGATAACACAGAACATTCGTATCAATCGGAAATGAACGGCTCGTGCACCCACAATGATCATTCGCGGGAGCTGGAGAGGGAAAGAGAGGGAGACTGAAGGGAAACCAGTGGGTTCTAGCTGTGTACGCAGTATATTTGATGCGGTTCGCGTCCTAGTGACGAAGTTCAAACGATGAAAGGACGTCTGAACAACGACCCCGTGCGTATCAGAAATTCAAGGCATACTGTTGGTTGATATTCGGGCATGGCAGCACGAATATATATCGTATATCACCCAAATTAGATACATATCTACATTGCATTTTTGCATTCGCGGCAATTGTAGAAACGCCATACCCACTGGTCACTGACTGCGCTGATTATGCCGAGTTAAGTTCTCTCCGTAACCTCAAGATGGTGCCCCGTCCCTTCGCGCTTTCTCCAGAATGGGGGCAAGCTTGACCCACCGGAGCAGGAAGACTCCGTGCAGCGGTACATACGTAGCCCCTGTGACCTCTCACGGGTAGTAGTCACCGACACCATCAATACGTGAGCACGTTACTGTGGACTTACACTGCATAGTGAAGGGAGGACGAGAATTTCGTTTTGAGTTGGTTGTGGGGTTTTTCGAGAAATCTTTGTTCACACTTGCCACCACTGGTGGCTGCTACGCTCATTTAAACAAGAACTTAAACTCAAAACGAAATTCCCGTCCTCCCTTCACTATACCGAGCGTTCCCGGAAAATATTTTCTGGACTCGATTGGCATTCATGAGTTAGGACTTACACACTACGCATCTGTATCGAGACAGAGATGCATAGCTAACTACAGGTGAACGGTCCACGCGTTGCAGGGAGGCGTACCGAGCCGCACTGATTCTTGTTGAGGAAGGAGCCATCAGCCGTGCCGGCTTCAACGGTCCGTACGACGAGAGCGGCCTCCAGGTTGGTTTCGTCAACTACGGTGTGTCTCATGTGATGAGGATCGTCGGAAACGCCGACCTAGCCCAGAGGTCCTATTGATTGTGGTATTAGAAGTGGAAGGTGCACATGTTCGCACGCCTGGATGTGAGATTTCTCTAGCAACCCAGCACTGAATGGGTATATAAACCGAAGGATATGATAGACGGAAAATGGGATCCTCCAACCTGGTTCCAACGAAGCACCACGGTCTATGAATATCGGGACTGTTTCCGCGAATCACGTCAGTCTTCGAACTATCTAGCCATTTTCAACGAGAAATAATCGGTTGACCTTCTGCCTGGGTGTGAAGTTTGTAGGTAGGATTATTCTAATGTAAATTAACCAGTTCCCATTCCCTCTAAACGTCCCCCCGTTCCCTCGCGTTCTGCCGATATTGTTGGATCGGTAGACGTGCCAGGCCGTCGCTGGAACCCTTCACAATGTCATCTACGGCGACCTCGACGTAGAATTCGACGTGTCGCTTCTCAACAACTGGAAGTTGCTCAGGAGAGTGCAGGATCGGAATGTAGAGGTCACCAAAAGGAGGGGAAGACGCGGGCGCACATACCGCCTGCCGCGGGTGACTAATAACACTACTTGTGAAACGCGCAATAGCGGCAAGGCAAGTTGAGATGCACAAACCGATTCATGCGGCACCTTAAATGACACATACATCGGCCAGATACGAATGCCCTCGTATTTTTCGCTGTTGAAACAACCCCTGTGCGGTGTTCTCGAGTTGACTCGTCTACCACTGTGTCAATCAGTGACAGACCCTACCGATCTGGCCAATGTCTCCGCCGTCCATCCGCCCAACTATAAGAAGAGGGCAATCTCAAAATGTCAGACTTCCTAATGCACTCATGCTTCTAGACCAACATAAATGTGTACATACCGGCACCCGCCGCCATAATCCCACCGTGATCGTGGCTGTAAATCGCGCTTGACAGCCGTATATTAAAGGCAGTAGCAATGACTCCCACCAAACACAAGAAACACAAACATGTTAGCAATCTCGTCCGAGGAAGAGGCCATAGCGGGGTGGTAGAGTGTGCCGTTTAGTAATGTATAAAGAGGACGCTCATACACCAACTGTGCAGCAACCTTGGCCGGGTTTGTCACCAACTCACTTATCGTACCCATGTGGGCACGCTGTCCAAAACGGCGCCTTCGCAACGGCACTCAAGGTGAGCTGCAGATATCGCTCACCACAGTCGCTGTGATCTAGGACCACGGTGGCCATGCCGGTACTGTCGGCACAGGGATAAGGGTAGTGTGATCACATCCCAGATGTCCAATAGTTTACAGGTGACCATGGAAGCGAAGGGGAATCCGTTTCTAAGCCATTGTTTGTTCCACTATATGCGTACGGTACATTAGAAAGACGTGGTGTTGTTCCGCTGAAACGTTCCATACTAACCCTCGTGTTATTTCTCGGCAAGGCCGTTGCCAAGTGTCTGGCGACCGCCGTGGAAAGACATTATGTTTACTGGCGCCCTATGAGTTTCGAACACACTGTAACGTTACGGTACATATCGGTCGTGAACTACTAACTAACGCGGATGTTGTACAGACGCCTTTTGTTTACAGCCGACTTAGTCCTGAGATGCACTGCAATCTCTCGAAATGGACGTCAATCGTTTCCGGTTGTTCGACGTTATCTTGCTGGACTGTGCGCATACTTCGTTTCGTGACAAAATGGCAACTTAGGAAGTTATCGCCTTGGTGTCGTCACAGCAGACACGGGGGATATCCAACGTCGCACCGCGAAACGAAACCAACAAGACATATGATCTTAGGTAGTCACAACCTCGTCTCACCACAATAAACCTCACGCTCTCGTCGGTCTGGAGCGAGGCGCTTCGTGCTTTAATGACCGCGTGTTCCCCGACGCTAAAGTGTTGAACCTTCTTCTCTACACCGGCAACTACTGCCTGACGCATGAGGGAGAAATCAACAAAATGACTGTCAACGTCGCATTCGGCAGGTACAGCAAGAGTGGGTAAAAACTTCTTGAGAATTATTGTTTAGAGCTAATCTTATTGATCCGTATAGATACGCGTTGACCACGTCTCACGCCTCGAGATTCCGCGAAGCACAGTCTCAGAATTGCGTCATGCATCGACGAAACCGCGATTTGCGTTGTCGCACTTCCGGTTGTTGGTGTGCTATGATTTGCATGCAAATGTGTGGCATCCACTGGAGGTTCGACGGACAGGAAGGGCTGACCCTCGGGGAGATGGTGGGTGTGCGAATTCTGCAGTAGGTGAGCACACGCATCAAGTATAACAAGTGTGATATCCGAAGACATGCAGACGGCACGCCGGGTTTGACCGCGATCACACAGTGTCCCGGATACCTGAAGACATTGAAAACGATTGCTGAGCAGCGAAGGGTCGACTAAAAGAACGGTAATTTTGATATGGCAGATACGACTGGCGCTACACGAGAAAAGGAAGTGTATGCTGACTCGCCCTTGGCTTGGGTTTATTCGTTTTCGTTCGCAGGAGGTCGTGGCGTTCCCAAAGAACGAGCCATACGAGGTTCGCCCAATGAAGGGCGAGACGATCAGGCTCGAAACGAACAGGTTTTTCTTCGTTGCCAAAAAGAGGTGCAGCGGAGACGCTTTCATGGGGGCTGACCAGTGCTAAAACAACGGGCACCACCGTTCGTTGTACCGTTAGGAACGTTTGATTCCCACTCGTTGATGGACTGCATAGACGAAATCCGCCAAATAAGCACTAGGTATCACTGTATGCTGTTTCAACAGAATACAACCCCCGTGCATCAGCGGCGTGGTGGTTAGCTGTTTACTGTGTACACCCGACACGAGGCACACCATCTCCCACGTATTTGAAAGAGTGAACACCGGTGAGCGCTTCTGTGCAGCTCTACGTGGCGCATGAAGATGCCATGTTCCTTGAAAAAAATACAATAGGGGAAACGATAACGATGAAAGCATTCGGCAGAAAGCCTGCTGTTATGCTTGTTCAGGCGCTTCGACCGACAACATTGAAATCGAGGTTTCCAGGAAAACGAAATGTTCTGACTATAAATGTAGCGGGGGCGGGTACGGTTGGAGCAACAAGGTTCTGATATGTGCCATGCTGCTTTCTACAAGTCGCTGTTGTTGATATTGTTGGAGTTGATTATTGTACCGGCTTATGAAATCCTCTCCAGCTTTAGATAATCAGGTTTGGCTTAATGGTTTGCAGAAATGTATTGCGTTGGACGTGACTGCCACCTCCTGCCCCGAAGTATGGAGCATGATCTTGTTGACGGTTTGTTATGTTGTGTAATGTGCGTCGAACCACTGGCGTCACCTCCCACGGGGGACGGGGGAGCCATATTGTCGCGAACAGAACAGTTTTGAGTGTTTCCAGGTTTGACTTGGTGACACCCACATTGTATGAATGAATCGGGATGTCTCCGACCTCTATGTGGCTGACGGCTGTGTTGTTGTCCTGTTGTCTGGATTTGCTCCAGCGAGGGCTGTCTTCCTTCTGTATTTCGTGGTGAAGCGTGAGTAAAATTACGTTTAGTTTTTGTGGCGAGAATTGCCCTCGACACTGCCCGTTAACCGGAAGAGGGGCTGCGTTACTCTGTCATCATTGCTCAGCCTTGTTCCAAATAATTCGCACGTCAAAAAACATGGACATCTAGTAATGAAGGAAGTGGTTAGGTATATTGGTGTTCGTTTCAATTGATATACACAGTTGTTTCAGTACCTGAAACATTATTCACCACAACCGTGTCTGCTAACAAAATGAAAGCCTTCGTTGTGCTTGGAGGCATTTGACATCTTCGTGCCTGGATATGTAGCGACCGCGCATTTTGTCTTAGGTTTTTGTTATGGTGTGTATTGTCAGCAGAGTTCTGTGAGTGTTGCAGAATGCACGGCTCAGCCGGAGGTTGGGTTTGTACGAAAGCAGGCTTCAAGCCAGCTCGGGGTTGTCACTGGCTAACATGCCTGTAATAGATCCAGGTAGATGGATAGGTACCATGTTTGTATTGGTCCCCAACCATTTCAGGACGTGGAGCACTACTCACCACGATGATGACGTCTACTACTGTAACGCCCGTGAAGCGTTCGTTGTGCCCTGAGGAATCTGACATCAGTATTTGTGTATGTAGCTATTGCGTGTTTCGTCCAAGAATTGGGGTTACTTGACTGGTCCTATAAATATTTTCCGATTTTTCTTCAGCCGTCCAGAGACACTCGGAAAAGTGACTACCCTATTTGTTTGCGGTCTTCCAGCTTGTATGTTTTTTTACTTTCGCGATATGCACTACCTTGGGATTCTTGTCACTTGCGCTGTGCCAAGAAAACAAAACATCTTGTTTGGAGAGAAATAATGAGTCACTCGCCTGAGTGGCCTAAACGCGTTAGTGAAAATGGAGGTAGCCCCCCTACCGTGGGACCAGTCACTTGTGGAATGTATTTATTTGAAGAGTGCTGAATTTCTAAAGGTTTACACGGCCTAGTCAGCACCTGAGAATTTACGTGAGAATGCCGCAGGACAGCTTTATCGGCCTACTGTCTGCCGCTGACGTTGACTGATCTCTTTATACGGAAGTGCTTCGCGTTTGTCTCGCTCGAAGTAAACGACCATCCGTGGACCGCATGTGGCCGACGTGCAGACAGTCTTCCCCCGTAGAGTATTCTCGGATGTCCAACGTGTACCATATCAAAGTTTGTAACCGGTGTTAATGGAATGAAGTGGCCGGTCTATTGTGTGCATGCGTACGTACCGATCATTGGTATAACCCATTTTTACAGACACCACTACCTGTGCAGGTAGAAACCAAAGACCTGTTTCGGTTCGGACATTTTAGCGTCAGAAATGCGTCGGAAACGCAAGTCGTAACAAGTAAGAATCATTTGTCTGGGTGTGGTTCAGGTTATACTATCATTTCGTCGAACAGACTTATATAGCGTTTTTTTAAACCAGTTTGACATCATGTACGAGGAATTGACAACGAACAATGCCGGAAATGGGATGCACTCAAATAGCATTCGCCGTAAAAAGGCCCAGCGACGACCGGACAACACTCGTCCGAATTGTGCTGGTCGGCCGTGGTAATCCTGGTAAGTTACGATGAGTATCCGTTTGCCAACGCGTGCGGCATCGCCAACACATGATCTACACGCCGTATCCAGTGCAAACGACAACATGTATAAACGCTTTTGATATTGAATAACGCGCAAACCCCGGCAAATGATTGCCGGGGCTTTCGTTTCCTGGCCATGCAACACAATCAGCCTTGCGTAGTGAGTTGTTGTATTAGCAGACGCCAAACCAGCACGCAAACTTTAATTGCGGGTATATTCAGACCAGATGATGTGGCGTTACTGCTGGTGTCCACGCAGAGTCTATGCTTGTCAAGGGAACGCCTGCGTTGTGTCTTCGCTACGAGGTATACGTTTCGTTTGGCTATATTTTTGCTTGAACATACTACTCCGGTGTTATTACCCTCGCTTCTCAAACCTGAATTCTGCGACCTAAAAGGCATGTTCTTGTCTTCCTGCCCAATGATCATACAAGCATCCCGGCCAATTCTTGCCTCGTCGACTTCCCTTGCTTGCATGCTACCGCGGGATTCCAGCCATTGGCCTTTCTACCCGTCATTTCTCAGGCCGCCCTTCGGGCGTTTTCCCCACACCCCCTCTACTTTTATAATGACGAAAAGTAGATGTTAACGTGTGCCTATCTTTCCCTACCCGCTCTGCACTAGACCAATATTACAACAAGGTTAACGAGGTGGCTCAGCACTACGGTAACATCCTAATATGGATAAAACGCCAACCGATTATTTTGATGCCATTACCTAATGTGTTGTGTGGATACACGACATACTATGCGAAAACGATCTGGGGCACCCAGCTCAACGGTGGATACAGCACCCGCTCGACTTGGTAGTTTTGCTCTGTCATGGCTCTTGCGCGGATTATTGAACGTCCATGTCGGCGATAGTCCTTGATTCAATATACCTAGCAAAACGGTCCGGAGGCCGTGTAGGCGAAAACAATTGGGGAAACGGGTGGAAGGCCCTAAGCCACCGTCCACACAAATCATCCCATTTCTTGAACACGCCGACCACAGCCCACGTTGAACCCCACGGCAGATTCCCGCCCGCAGCAAGCTTTTGTATCTTGTGCACGAGACTCCCTCAGTGCTTGTTGGCAGTTGAAAGTTTGTGCCTGCAGTACTAAAACATTCGCTGTTCCATTGGAAGCACATTGAAGCTTCGATGGAAGTAGTCTCCATGGAAGTAGAGGTGGCTTGCAGAAGTAGCCTTACCCTCCAATGAAGTCGCTCGGATTTCGACGGAAACGCTAACAGAGGCGTCGACGGACGTCGTTGGATCTCCGCGGGAGCTTCCATTTACTTCCATCGAAGTGAATTTAGTTACGTTACTTCAATGTACTTATATACGGAAGTAAGCATACTCCCGTCTTCTTCCACGAAAAAAAAACATCAAACGTGCAAAGCTGTGTGTGTATGTATGGTACGACCATATATAAATCTCAGGTGTATGGACTCATACGAGTACAGACCAGCACAACTCGTTCCTAACAGTTAAACAGGGCACCACGCCCTTACACGTCTAACCCAGCTAACTACGTATCTTCCTTCCAATTACCAGCTACATGCGTGTTATCAACCATCATACACATAGTTGAACCTTTGAATGTGATGTTTGTATGTTGGCCCCCGCATTGACGTGCTATTTCGAGACACAGCAACATCCAGCACCCCCATTGTGTCCGGACTCTTTGCTTCTTCCTAAATAAACTAATATCGAAATATACACCAGGTATCGTTTTACGTGCTAGGATATAATTTGACGACTCGCACGCGGCAAACACCTCTCGTGGTTTAAGGATCGGGAGTCGGCAAGGTGGAAGTCGCGATTGATGCCTCCAATTCCTTGGTTGCGCCACTCGATATTTAGGAACATTGTGCGAGGAAGGAAGAAGGAGGAAGGAGGAGACGGCGCGATATGCTCTCCAGGTTGCGCTTCCACACGATCTATAAGGTTTGCTTGTGAGAGAGCTTTTTTTCGGTCGACTGAAATTGGCGCCGCACACATTATTACCATTTATAGAGGAAAGACGACAAATTTGTTCCCACCGTGCCGTTCGCTAGTGTCGTCGGTTTCGGAGGCAAACCGAGTCATGGCGAACTGTCGGCATGGTTCACTTAGAGACGAGGCACTTGGTGTCTGCGCGTTCGGCCCGAATATAGTGGCAGCCACCTGGCAGGAGGTGTAAATTCTATGAATGGCGCTCTAGAGTGTAGACCAGAAATCGGGCCAGTGCCGCATCTCGTCCCCGCAAAAGTGGGTCGCTTCTGTTTTTCCGTGCTGATTGTTCAGATATACCCAAGACAGCTGGTAGAGGTGCAGCGCATTGCTCCTCCACGCAAGGGAGGAATCCAGGGGGTGATATTGAAGCTTCTTGAATCGGCGATGGACGGCTCGTGCACTCTATTTCCCTTTTCTCTTTTGGGCACTCCGGACATGCCGAGTTTCGCAACGTGGGGAGCTGACATTGGAACACGATGGAGGGCCCAGTTTTCAGATCATTAAGCTCGTCGATTTGCATCTAATATCGCCAACTCGCGATCTCGCACTTGCAGGCCGTCGATTTGTCCGAAATACTCCCATGTGGGCCTTCAACCTACGACATCAACCTCAATAGTTACGAGCCTTACTATTGAACCACGGGGAACCACGTGCGCAACCACAAGGGCTTGTACGATACTAATGGGGTGTGGAGATCTTGGGATTACCGGCCAATATCGCTAAACCCGAACCAACTGACTTTTCGCAGAGGGTAGCTTACCACTTATTCAAGAAATGCTTGACATACACTGTGAATTTGATCTAACTCTATCCCTACCCCTAACCCCAACCCAGTCAAACCCAATCAACCAATTTCGGGATAAGCCTCTTCGTCTCGTATACAGTGAGACTTAACAATTTTCTTGAGTATGTGGTAAACTCCACTGCTGCTTTTCGGACGCAAACCGACACGTTCAACCATTTTGTTGCAAACCTCGAACGCGGAATGACGGAACGCACATCTCCGGAACTCAACCAGCTGCCCCAGTACGCAATGCAGGTGGTGCTCAACGACAAATATTTTACAGCATAAAGAGTCACACCGCAGATCCACAAACGTGGAACACACAAGAAAGGCCGAAACAAAGAGACGTATACACCCGTTCCGGAATGAAAGACTGTACGCAACGTGCAGTTGGTGCTCAACGGGCAACCAAAACAACGCAAAGAGTAAACATAAACCCTAGCGTGTTTGCGAGGTACAAACTTTCGATGGGAAGGAGTTGAGTAAGAAGCAAATAGCAATAGTATTGAAACCGTCGAAATCACAATCCATGGCCAACCCAACCAACGAAAAACCAGCGAAACGTTAGGTTAGTTTGTTTGTTTTCCCCCACTTTTTTTGTGATTTCTCACCTATTCTTTTCGTGGGTTGGTTGGCCTTGGGCTAGTTCGCCGGTTTCCACTATTTGTGTTTAGTTTCTCGCCTAATTGTTTCGTGGGTTGGTTGGCTTTGGGCTACGAAGTTCGTCGGTTTCAATACTATTATTTTGTTTTTCCAGCCCAATAGGGTTTGGACATCCCAAACACCCTACTACTACCACGGCAGTACAGTACCTCTTAACCCTCCGTACGAAAAGGTTAAGATATCGAGTTATCCAAGTGCTATTTTAAACTGGAAACAAAGAAAATACAGTTGACTGTTATGGGCGTAGCCGGTCGTCGTGCTGACGTGCCGACCGATCCACCAAAGTTTCATTGTCTCGATAAAACAGTAAACCAACCAACCGCCATATTTTTAGAGTGTTTGCTATTTCCAAACTCTCTTGGGTTGGAAACTATGTAAAAATAATATTGAAACCGGCGAATTCAATAGCCCAAGGCCAACCAACCCACTAAAACAGTTGGTGAGAAATTAAAAAAGTGGGGGAAACAAAAATAAACTAGGTAACTTTTCGCTGTTTTTTTGTGAGTTGGGTTTGCCATGGATTGTGATTTCGACGGTTTCAATACTATCAATATATGTTTCCTACCCAATTCCTACCCAACCATAGTTGGTACATCGAAAAACACGCGTTTTGTACAGAAACCAAAAATGTCCATTTGTCCAATTTCTCAATCGATCAAAATGTGAGAATGTCTTGACAATCCGGAGTTTGGCGGAACGGACTATTAATAAGAAATATGGGGAAACCGGGGAGTAGGAAGGGGGTGGGGTAGTTCCAGGGGGAGGAGGCAAAAATCAAGGAATCACAGAAGTAGCGGCTGCAGAAGCACAGCAGCGGTACAGCAGCAGCACAGCAGCAGTAAACATCTGGCACTGGTACTGGTAGAGGTGGAAGGAAGTAGCGTCTACGCGGCAGCGACAGCAGCAGCAGCAGCAGCAGTAGGGAGGATCGACGGCATGGCGTAAGGGGTAGAGGGACAGCACGTAGTGAACCAGATCGCAATCGTGTCTGGCACACTATTCGAGGATTTTTTCATTTTCGCAAGAGCGGGAGGACGGTTTCTAGGCGAAGATCAGAAAGTTGAGGAAGGAGCTGGAAGAGACGGAGCGTCTGAGGAAAGAACGGCTGGAGAAGCGTGGCAAAGACAGGCGAGCAACAGAGGGAGGCGGAACTGTGTAAAAGGGGAGCAAGCAGGCATACCAGATAGCAGGCAACGGTGCTGTTGGGGAGAGAGAACGTGTCGATGAGTCGGTACGATGCAGAGAAGGGGAAGAAGAGGAGAACCAGGAAAATGAGATGCGGAGGGAAAAATTCGAGAGAGAGGTAGAGCAGAAGGTCTGTAAGAAGATGCGTGAACGAGAGAGAGGTAGATACATGGCAGATGATATTGATGAACACGCAAGCAATTCGCGTCATCATGGGCGGCACAGGGAGCCCGCACAGGCAAGAAATGCAACACCAACGTGAGCCACAGAGCAGCATAGGCCAACCCCATGAACGGTGGGGGATTCCTATGAGACGGATACCTGGGGGGGCGGGG
>JAYJMJ010000002.1:3841660-3853701 GCA_036873875.1 Laminaria ephemera
TCCGTGGGTACTGCCGCGGACATGGATACGACCGTGGACAGTGCCGCGGATGTTTACGCGGGTGTTGCCGCGGATACGCCCTCGGCTGTTTCCGTGGGTACTACCGCGGACACATGGACACGGCCGTGGATATTGCCTCGGATATTACCGTGGATACTACGGTGGCTGTTGCCGCGGAAATTGCCGCGGCTGTTGCTACGGACGTTGCCCTGGAAATTGCCATGGGGATTGCCGTGGCAAGCCGCGGGTCGCCATGGCATGCGGCAAAAGATGCCGCCGCTTGCCGTGGTTTCTGTCGTAAAAAAGTTAAATAATGTGCATCCAAATAATTTATGGAACGGCTTCTTTCTACGTATGGAATTATGAAAATTGATAAAATTACATGAACTGGACGCACGCCTTGGCTTCTCAAGAGATCCCGATGGATGCTGTTGAATCGCATGGGAACTCCTGTGGGAGCTGACGTGCATTCCCGTGGATTGATCTTGTGATACTCCACGGGACTTCCCGCAGGGAGTCCAACAGAGGATGTCGCGCGGAATCTAGCGGGATCGCGCGGGATGTCAGATAGGCACGCGAGGGAACCCACGGGACCACGTGGGATCTCTCGGGAACACGCGGGAACTCACATGACATCCCGCAGAAACCCGCGGATTCCCACGGGGTCCCGATATAAGTCCGGCAGGATGCCGTGGGATGCCTCTGTGGGATCCCGTGGCGTCCCATGACGAAACACCCACAGGAGCTCGCGGGATTCCGTGGGAAATCCCACGGAATCTCACCAAAAATAGAAAAATGTAGAGCACTTGGGTGCGCATGCATGATACAGTATGTTACAGCGAAGGGGGTGCTGTGATCCAGCATGCTGCCGTCCGATGCTCCAATGCTCGGGCGTCGGTTTAGTACGTAAGCATGGGGAGTGAGTCACCGATCTCAACCGGACCTGACCGCCGTGCCTGTTTTGAAACGGTGAAAATTCGTCAATTGAAATTCTCACGAGGACACTCGTCAACCCCATGCTTACCATATCGATGCCCGAGCATGGGAGCACGGGACGGCAATATACTGACCCATGGCGTTCTGAACCATGGCGTTCACCTTCCTGGAACATACTACGGTACCTGGTACTGCTGTATCATGGTACGAACCTGGTACTGCTGTATCATGGTACGAACCTGGTACTGCTGTATCATGGTACGAACCAGGTGCCAGGTACCGGTGGGAGGCAGGATTCAAGAGTAGACAAGAGAGAAAACGAACAAAAAAACGAAACCGAGGACAAAGAAACGAAAAAACATGTGTATCCCCTGTCCCCTTCATGTGCATACATGATTTTCCGCCAATTAATTTTATTGGAACTCCATTTTGGGCTTCAAGTTTTTTTAAAGGCCTCGGCTTGCATCGCCGTTCTACAGAGAAGACCGAGTGGCTAGGGGTCTAGCCTTGATCTGGAGTGGCAGACAGATACCTACACCTAAGGATCAAGGACCGGAGCTCTGGCTGCACTAGAGGAGAACACGGTATCCCTGAGAAAGGTGTCGCTTGTCGGAAGCAGCGGTACAATGATCTCAGAAGCAGCAGCAGCAGCAACAACACCAACCCCGACAGCAGCAGCAGCGCACGCAGCCATGCCAAGGGGTAGGAGGCGGGGAGGAGCATCGCTCGTGGCGTTGGTGCTGGCTGTTACGGCCGGCTCCGGGACTGCCTTGTTGGCTCCTGTGGGGCAGGTGAACAACAGTCAGCACAGTGGTATATGGGGTATGAGTCACCCCTGTTTAGGACGGCATCATTCTCCCTGTCATCGCTAGACCTGACCTGGCTGTATCATGTCGTTGCTATCATACTGAATCCACACTAATTCCATGTATTGATAGTTTGTCTCGAAGGTACAATTCTAAGCCGTCAGCATGCCTGAGTGTCTGTCTTGCAACGAAGTTCGGTATCATCAGGGTATCATAGCGCTGCCTAAATAGCGAGAGTGCTTCGGGGGTGGGGCTTTTAATGCGTGCCATCGATGAAGCCCGGAACTCGGGCGTCTGTCCTTGTTGGTGCTACTGCTGTGTGCACTCGATGCGGTCTAGCCTTGTCTGAGAGCTACGATGATATCCCTACTTTCCTGCTGTACGAAAAGCGTAATATGGGCGGAACTGTAACAACCGTTTTGGTTTTAATAGATATAAGAAACGGTCCTTACATTTCGGTTTTTTTATGGCATATTTTTTGTTTCCCGTACCAGGTACACGAAAACGCTGTACGACCAGGTACCTGGTACACAGCAGTGGTCTCTGTTGTAGCGCTAGTATGTGGCAGCCGGAAATTCCGGCACTATAGCGGCAACCGGCACTACTCCGTACCTGGTATGCTGCTACCACAGTGCTGGTTGTTCCAATCGGTGATAAGCGATTTCACAGGCACTCTAGCGGGCAATCGGCACTACTCAACCGGCGCTATAGAGGGACCTCTACTGCTGTAATTGCAAGCTTAGCCCGTGTCTCGAAGCAAATGGATGTGATCATGATACATCACGGCTACGAAGTATGCATGTGACATGTGTCGTGTCAGGCGCCATGTGTTGTCTTGTGTGTAAAACGTTAACCTCGGTTATGTGACATTTGTACTCTTTTGTACAGCAGTACAGGACACCTAATAACTGATAAGCAACAGGGGAACAAGAAAGACAGGCCGATATTTATACACAATAGTGGGTACTGCTGTACCCCGTTTTAAAAGCACCTCGTGACAAACCGAAACTGGCGCTCTTACCTACACATTGCTCTTATCTGCATTGAGCAATATATGGCTTTTGGTATGGCGAGACACGCCGATTTGACCGCTCTTATTCCGAACGCTGTTTTATTGGGTTCTCTTAAGTCGGGGTACCCACCTACCGTACAATTTACAGGAATAATCTGGGGGCCGTTATACTCAAGTTTGTGTAGAACTCACCCTTTCCCAAAAAGAAACCCAGCCTGGGTCAGTATTTCCGGTTCTTATTGTATTGTATGATGCCCACTCGATCAGAACTTGGTTTTTGACCTGGCACAGACTTCTGTGTCATTGTCATCTTCCCCCTCCACCACCTACCTGACGAGCGGACTAGCTAACTATTGGTATGTACTGTCGTCTAGCTAACGAGCGACAGGGTCAGGGTCTCCAATGGCCGCGGCCGTTTCCTGAAAGAGACCTACAGAGTAGTAGACATACGCTACTGTATATAGTGTCGCATTGTGCGTAGTTCGTACATACCTGTACGAGGTACTTTTGATTGCATCACGGCAGTACGAGCGGGTCCGACGCTATATATCACATGCGGCAGTACCAGCAGTACCATGCATGGTACCGATATGCCGCGAGCAACAGCTGCGTTGTATAACAACGATGGCTTTTTTCTTAAATTGACAGCAATACTCGACACCTACTACAGCATCGGTCCTCTCGTAAGAAAACGCTCTTTGAGAAATCTAGCCTAGAAATTAGAAAAAATATACCTGGTACCAGGTAAGAAAGTGTGTACCGTACGCGTGACCTACTGGTAGAATCTAAGGAACTACCCCCCTTCCTCTAGGTGGCCCGGCCCGAGGACACCGCGTCCACCAGGAAAAGCTGGTATTCTCGGCGACGAAAACAAGAAATTGTGCTTTCTGGCTCGGCCAGAATAAGGGTGTTAGCCTAGAGCCGGATTTCAGGTTTCTTACGAGAGGGCCGATACTGTATGAGCGAAGAACACAAGCACTAAGAAATACAGGTTGAGATTTGCAAAGTAAAAACAAGAAATTCGGAAGACGTTATATTGAAGTTGTGTGTGGCTGAAACTTGCTGTAATTGAGACTAAAACCAGTTGGCTGGCTTGCTTTGCCACGCAACTATTACCTAGCCGTGAAATCCAGCAGCCAACTCTCAACAAACGCTCCTCACTCACTTCCCCCGTACACCAGACGAGCTTGGGGCGGTCGAGGGCCATCCCGGGCCGAGGATTAGTCTCGAATGCACCGCTAGGGTAAAACCTATCGGCCTATGATTTGCGGGACGGGCGGTGATCCGTTTTATAACTGGTTGTCAATTGAGTTAGTTGGTTGACTTGCTTCGCCACCCAACTTATACGCTAGCCGTGACGCCCAGCAGCCAACGCACAGCCCAACCGTGAGCAACATTAGAGCTTAATACATACCAAGTACAATACTAGCACTCTGGTGTCCGCTTGCTGTAGTCGTCATTTTTGTTGGTCGTTTCTTTCCTCTGAATTCCCAAAACGTGTAAGCGAATGTCCTATGTAGTTACGAGCATCCCCAATAAAGTTAAGCGAATGTCGTACGAGTATGTATATCCGACCATTTACGATACACACCCCAAGCCACACCCGCTTTCTCCGCGCTCCAGATGAGCTCGGGGCGATCAAGCGCTATCGCAGGCAGAGCAGGAGTCTCTAAAGCTCCTCCGGGGGTAAGACCTGTCGAACTAGGCGGAGCGGGCGGCGATGGCGGCAATGCTTTCGGACAGCAGAGGATTCAAGGGAGGGCGGTGACGAGGCCTAGCTCAGTGGTCCTAAATCAGTCGTTTTGGGATAGCCTGGCGGGCGGAGGAGGGGGAGGCGGTGCTAAGAAGAAGCCGGCGGCAGGGGGGGCGGGGTCGAAGGGGAAGAGCTTCAAGTCGCCTCTTCCTAAAGGGTTTCCGCCAGGTTAGTGATCCATGTTTTGCCAATTTGTTGGGAAAGGGGAAAATTCAATAATGTTGGGTGTCTTTTTTTCGTGAGTTGGGGGAGTCCGGCTTCAGTAGTCTTGAAGCAATCGTTTGAGATAGCCTGGCGGGCGGGCGGGGGGGGGGGCGCTAAGAAGAAGCCGGCGGCAGGGGGGGCGGGGCGGGCGAAAGGGAAGAGCTTCAAGTCGCCGCTTCCTATAGGGTTTCCACCAGGCGAAGTACGCATGCTTTTGTGAATTGACCCGTTTTCCAACGAAAAATGGTCGCGCACGATTTCTACAAAATTTGGCCACGAAAACATAGGTTGGAGTTCTAAAAAGGTTAAAGGAAAGGGAAACGGAAAACTCAAATTGTGTTTTGTGTAAAGAGTTGGTTTGGGTTGGGGTGGGAGGAGCGGGGGGAAGGGGAAGAGCATCAAGTCTTCTCTTCCTAATGGCTTTCTACCAAATTAGTGGCGCGTGTTTGCTTAGAAATGGTTGTGGCGGGGCGCACTGTGATTACTGTTAGAGTAGTTTATGAAAAAAATTATAACAGCAGCCGCCGACGCAAAGTCGACTAACTGAGGGTTCATTTTCGGATCGCGTGCAGTAAAGACGCCATCGCATCTTGGTGGTAGGTAACCCCCCGGGACATTACAATCTCAGCTCAACAGGAGAATACTGGTCCACCTGTGTTAGGACTACACCCAAATCGTGGTGGGGATATATATACTAAACTACACCTGGTCTGTACTTATACTTGCCATTACTTACCTGTACCTATTTCTACTTGCCTATAGTAGTTTAGTAAGTTATCCTTGGTTGTATTGGTGGATGCTCGCGGCCTGGATGTGGCAACGAAAATGGCGGTGTTAACATCTTGCGGCGCTGTTGACCCCGTAGTAAACGGCGTGGCAAAGGCGTGGGACACCCGGTCAGACTATTGCGTACCTGTATACCATCTCGCTAGCCAACGTGTGCACTGCCCCAAACGTCCGCGTTCCAGAATAAAATTTCAAAACGCTTTCATATGAAACGATAAAACGGTGCTGCCAACTTCCGATGTGATATCCGACACTACAGTGGCACTACTGCGCTCCAAAATACACCAGGTAGCACAAATCATTTTCTTACAAAACGATTAAAAACGGCACCGCCCCAAAGTCCAAAGCTCCGAAATATACTTACAAAACGATTTGGTACGAAACGATGTATATTTTCATAAACCCCGTACCAGTAGCACGAACGATGGAAATGTCACGCGCGGCTTGCAAAGGTGAGTTTGGGTGGCATTCTCGGATCTCACAGCTGGTGTGTCTTTTTATTATTTCGAAACAAAGAAGGGGATAGCAAGGCATACTGGTAGAAAGCTTATTAGGCCCCATATATGTTTGGAGAGCCATCGGGGTTTCCACTTAATCACCACTACAAACGGAACGCACTCTTTGTCGATTATAACAGACGTTATCGAAATATTAATTATGCTGAAATGACGGCACTGCCCCAAATTCCTCCGCGTTCGTATTATATGCACGCATGCCTGTTTCAGCCAGCACGCTCTTGAGACCGACGGTGGACGACAGCCGCGGACACTTCCTCGACGTTTCCGTGGAGAAGTTCAAGCCCAACGTGAGGGAGTTCGCTGCACGATAGGAGTTTGTAACCTTCCCTCTTTGGCACCAGTAGCATATGGTGTGTAAGTTGTATCTTCCGTGGACATGATACTGCAAATTCCTCCACGCATATGAGAACTTCAAGCCCAACGTTAGGGATTTCGCCGCAGGATGGGATGTTTATTTTTTTGTCTCGTTCGCGTGTACTAAGTCTAGTTGACGTGAGGGTTAAAGCAACCTAGCGTGACGAGCCTGCCGGGGCTTGACGTTTTTTGTATTTTTTCAATAGGACTTTGCTTTTTGCCTCATTCGTGTGTTTTTCTTACCCCCAACTCTCACTCACACACCCTCCGTTTCCATGTTTTCGGAAACCCGCACCGCATGCATTCTTGCTCTCTAGAAACCCTCTCTGTGGCAAAGCTGGCGGTTTCGGACGAAGCCGCTCGGCCGCATCTCGCCGAGGACCAGGGTCATGAAGATTTCGCTCGGCGACAGGGTGGGTTTTGTTCGGTTGGATTGGGTCGGGTTGGGTTGGCGTGGTTTTGAGTTGGATTGGGCTGGGTTGGATTGGGTTGGGTTGGGCTAGGTTGGGTTTAGTTGGACTGGGTTGGGTTGGGTTGATTTGAGCTGAGGTGGGTTTTGTTTGGTTGGGTTGGGTTGGGTAGGGGTGGTTTTGTGTTGGTTTGGGTTGGGTTGCGTTTGTTATGAGCTTGGTTGTGTTGGGGTGGTTTTGGGCTGGGTTTTTTGGGGTTGATTTGGGTTGGGTTGGTTTTGATTTGGGTTGGGTTGAGTTTGGTTGATTTGGCTTCGGCTGGATTGGGTTGGTTTGATTTGAGTCGGATGGAGTTGGGTTGATTTGGGTCGGGTGGGGTTGGGTTGATTTGGGTTGGGCTAGATTGGGTTGGGTTGGGTTAGGTTGGGTTGGGTTGGATTGGATTGGGTTATTGGGTTGGGTTGGGTCGGGTCGGGTTGGATTGGGTTGGTTTGGTTCATGTTGGGTGGGGTTGCTATGGTTTGGATTAGATGGGGTTGGGTTTGAGTTTTGTAGGGATGAGTTTGGGTTGAGTCGTGTTGGGTTGGGTTTGGTTGGGCTGAGTTGGGTTGGGTAGGGTTAAGTTCGGTAGGGTTGGCTTGGGTTGACTTGGGCTGGGTTGGGTTTGGATACGTCCGATTGGGTTGGCTTGGGGTACGTCGGGTTGGGTTGGCTTGTGTTCGGTCGGGTTTTGTTGTCGGAGCGTTGCCGGCGGGTTGATTTTCGTTGACCACCGATAACACGTGTCTCATTTGAGTCGTTTGGACAATTGGAGTTGCTTGAACAATTCATGGATTTGTTTGTTTAGCTGTAATGTATGTACACATGTTGGGCGCTACCCTGTCTTATAGTTATCCGTTTTATTTTAATTTCGTGTCTCTAACAGTATCTGTCCCCTTCCTCGCGCGAACGAAACGCCTTCCCAGGGATCTCTAAACCTTGTCGGCAAGGGGCAGATCTTCGGCAACGCTGAGCTGGACCTTTATGGGTGCACCAACGCACTTAAGACCGCAGCACACGACCCTCGCATCCGAGGGGTCCTGATGGAGCTTAACGCGGAGGACATGAGCATGGCCACCATCATGGAGGTGTGTTGTGGGGATTTGGCGGGGGGGGGGTAGTGGTAGTGGTGGTGGTGGTGGTGGGGAGGGGTGAGGGTGGTGGTGGTAGTGCCGGTGGTGGTGGCAGTAGTTGCAGTTGTGGCGGTACTAGTAGTAGTGGTAGTAGCAGTAGCAGTAGTAGCAGTAGCAGTAACTGTGGCTGTAGCAATAGTAGTAACAGTATTATGTAGGAGTAGTATAGGAGTAGTAGTGGCTGTGGATGTCGCTCTCGTAAAGAAACCGAAAACGGACGTCGACCAATCCGCTTAACTTCCGCTCCCGCTTTGGCCAATCAGATTCGTCGGGCGATAGACTACTTCACTCAGAGTGAAAAGCCTCTGTAGGGATGTACGGAGAACGCAGTCGATACGACCAACCCACTTAATTTCCCGAATACGGACTTTGACCAATCCGCTTCCTCTCCGTTCCCGCTTTGTCCAATCATATCCGTTTCCCGAAAACAGGCGCTATCCAATCCGCTTGGTTTCCCGAAAACGGACGTGACCCAATCCGCGTATTGTATGTTCCCGCTTGAGCCAATCGGCTTCATTTCCCAACAGACGTTGACCAATCTGCTTCGTTTTCACTCCCGCGTCGGTCAATCAGATTCGACGGGCGATGGACTACTTCACCCAGAGCGGAAAGCCTCTGTGGGGGTTCACGGAGAATGCGGTGGATATGACCCTGCTCTGCCTCATGGGGGGCTGCACAAGGGTAAGAAGGGGGGTGGCTTGGCATTTGGCGTATTTTTTCTGCTGTTGTAAGTTGAGTTTTTGGACTGGGTTTGGGTCTCGTTATGGGGTCTTGTTTCTGTGGTTTGGTGATGTTTGGTGTGTTATAGGTGGTTTGGTTTGGTTTAGGGGTTTACAGAGAACGCGGTCGATGTGATCCTGATCTGCATCATGGGGGGCTGCACAATGGTAAGGGTCCCAGTTTTGGGTTTGCGTAAACCTGCGTGTTTTACGGTGCTGATGTGGCAATACTGACATTTTTGTGTTGCTTTTCTGATGTATGTGGTGCTGGCGGTCGTGCTGGTTGTGGTGATTGTGCTGGTGCTGGTGCTGGTACTTTTTTTTGTTTTGCGTACCTGAGGTTTGTGGTGCTGGTGCTTTTGCTGATGCCGGTGCTGTATACTGACGTTTTGTTGTGGTTTCCTTACGTGTGTGGTGCTCGTGCTATTGCTGATACTAGTGCTAGTGCTTGTGCTGGTACTGATACTATCGCTTTGTTTTTGTTTTCCTGGTAATTGTAGTGCTGGTTCTGCTGACGGCGGCGGCGGTAGTATGGACATGTTGCTTTGCTCTCCTGATGCTTGTGGTGCTGGTGCGGGTGCTGATGCTGATGTTTTGTTTTTGCGTTCCTGGTGCTTGTGATACTGGTATTGGTGGCGGTGGCGTCGGTGACACTAATGCTTTGTTTCGCTTTCCTGGTGTTTGTCCTCCTGGTGCTGCTGGCGGCGGCGGCGGTGATACTGACAATTTGAAGTCATTTCCTGATGTTAATGCCTGTGGTGCTGATGTTAGTGCTGCTGCTCGTACCCGTGACGAGTTAGTGGTGCTGGTACTGCTGATGATGATGTTGCTGCTGTTGTTGCTGCTGACGCTTATGCCGACGTTTTGCTTTGCTTTCCTGGTGTTTGTGGTGGTGCTGGTGATGACGATGTTGCTGCTGCTGTTGCTTATACCGATGTTTTGTTTCCTGGTGATTGTGGTTCTGGTGCTGCCGGTGATGATGCTCGTGGTGATGCTGGTGCTGCTGGTGGCGACGATGGCGTGTAGAGATTGGCAGCGCCGGGGGTGTACGTGAACCTGATCGGCTTTTCCTTCGACTCGGAGTTCTACCGAGGCTTTTTCGACAAGGTAAATTAACAACTATCCCTTTTGAGACACAGGTATAGCCGCCAAACCCGTGACGGCTCTTTTCATTGCTCTTGCTCTTGTTTCTCCGTTTTGATCTTGTTCTTGTTCTTCATCTTGTTCTTGTTCTTGTTCGTATTGTCGTTATTATTCTGCCTGTTCTTGTTCTCGTTCATGTTCTTCAATTTATTATTTTCCCTCTTATTGCTATTGTTTACGAGTTTTGTTACTTATTTTCGATCTTGTTGTTCTTGTTTCCTAGTCTCAATGCCAGTCTTCCTCTTATTCGCATTTTCATTGTGTTTTCTCCTGGCTCTTCTACTAGTCTTTGTTCTTGTTCTTGACAATCTTCTTGTTATTGATGTCTGTCATCTTGTTCTTCTCACGAGACAGGTTGGAATCGAGCCTCAAGTTCGACGCATCGGGGAATTCAAATCGTTCGGAGACGCTTACGCGAGGAACTCGATGAGCGCGGCCCAGAAGGAGGTGACGGAGAGCCTGCTGTCAGCCGTTAGCGGCTTTAAGGCGGGGCTGTTGGCCCGTGACGCGGGGGGAGGGAAGACTACCGAGGATGTCGAGAAGCTATACAACGGCGATGTGAGAGCAGGCTTTGACTCGATAAGCTCCCAACTGTTTTCGCTCGATTGATTGTGGTTCATTGGTTGATCGATTGATTGGTTGATTGATTGATGGGCGGGGCGTCGACCGTTTGCTTAGGAGCCGGTGACGGTTGAGGCGCTGCAGGAATTTGGCCTCCTGACCCTATTATTTCTGCAAAGCCGACCCATTTTTTACTCCCGCGTGTCGTTGCCAGAAACAGGGTTGATTGGTTGATAGATTGAATAGATCAAATGATTTATCATCAAACGATTGGTTGCTTGATTGGTTGATTAATTGATCCAGTAATTGGTTGATTTTTTCATTGACTGATTAGACGATTCACAATTGATTTATTGCTTGGCCGACTCTTTATTGCTCGCTTGATTGATTGATTGATTGATGGGCGCGGCGTCAACCGTTGTTTTAGGAGCCGGTAACGGTTGAGGCACTACAGGAGTTTGGGCTCTTGGACGACGTGTTCTACGAGGACCAGATGCTGGAGCTGCTCAACAACGAGATGAACAAGTGAGCGGGGGGGGGGTGTATGATACCGTATGACATCGGCGGTGACAGGCACTGAGTCTTCGCCTCTTTTTTTTTACTCCCTTTTGAACTGGTCGCGTTTTGGGGGACAACCTATTGCGGGGGACCATAGTAACCAGGACCAAATATGGTTAGTAAAAACAGTGGAATATGTAGGTTTTTGTGTGTATCGTGGGTCCTGATTACTATGGTCCTATGGTCCTCCGTAATAGGTCATGGGACCGTTAATTGTTGGGTTAAGCATATTTGCTTTCTCAAAAGTACGTGTTGGCGTGAGGTGTAGACGCATTGCTACTGCTGCTGTATGCAGAGGTGCACCAACTGTTTTCTGAGGCTCCTCGCTTGAGGAATCTCCATACCTCAACCCAAAAAACTATTTTGAGTAGTCTGAAAGTGTAATCGGATGACTAATATACTCAATGGCCTGGGTTTTTTACAAAAATATTCATATTGCGAAACAAGAATGACATTCCGACGATTTTTGCGTTTTTACCCTCTTAGCACTACTAGAACACTTACACGTAGGGCCCAGGAAATGGGCCCAAGTTTTGGGTGGTATTACTTGGTTTTAGAAGCATGCTCTTTGAGTGGACCTTGAATGCCCCGTTTACCACGCCAAAGCTTTGAAAAGCGGTGTACTGTCTGCTGTGGTGGGGCCCAAAAGAGTCCGGGCCCTTCTTGTGGTATGGTCGTAGTTGATTATTTTTTTGCGGTTTCCGAGTGGGTGCTAAAAGAGGGTTAAGGAGCTCTGTGCTACGATAGAGGTGAATCAGTTTTTTTCTGAGGCTCCTCCTCACTTGAGGAGCTCTGTGCTTCACACACGAACTAATTTTTGAGTAAACCAAAAGTGCTACCCGATGATGAACGAATCCCATGGCGACGCGTGCTACGATAGAGGTAGCACTTTTTGGGTTTTTTGTTTCTGAATGACGGCGCTCCTTAACCCAAAATCGTCGGAATGTCGTCCTTTTTTTTCAATCTGAATTTTTGCATACCTAAGCCATGGGTCTGTTCATCGGGTTGCACTTTCAGTTTACTCCAAATCAGTTTTTGGGTGAGGTTTAGAGCTCCTCAAGTGAGGAGCCTCAGAAAAAAACTAGTGCACCTCTATCGTAGCATGCGTC
>JAYJMJ010000002.1:3870305-3880540 GCA_036873875.1 Laminaria ephemera
ATAGGACGCAAAACTATATACGTATGTAGCCTTACTACCGGCGAGGGGGCGGGGGGGGAGGGGGGGGGTGTTGTAGGTAGTGTTTAGATCGCATTACCTGCCCGTATGGGATGGGACGTTATGAATCAAAACTATACCATATATATCTAGTCTCTGACTGTTTTTCTGACTGGATCACCAAGGTTTACACGAGGATGATTTTATGTATGGTAACTATACAAAATGTTTTTTACGGGGCAACCTGGTGTTTTATTTGAATGTTAGAGTTATTTATGTTATTGGCAATCACGCTGCATGATATCGGTTAGCAAATGTAATGATAATGCATGTGCATGCGGAGTAGGGCGCACGGTGATTTGAAGAAACATGTAACCGGATGGAGATAGTGTTAACAATCAATGATTAGACGGGGTAGATTCGGTTGTTGAATACCTAGTAGTTTTTTCAGTATAATATCTGATTTACCATGATGATATCAATACAGAATGCGGTTTGTAAACCTTTGTATGAATGTTTTGCATGGCCTTGTTCGGGGTTCTCGCGAACGTGGCGCAGGGGTATGCCACTAGGGGGAATGGCCTTCCTACAGATTTTACAACCATTTCCGACGGCGTCACGTGCCCTATCGTGATAGAAAGCTTTGGACTATGAATAGTGTTGTTCATTTTCTGCTGTCTTCATCGTTGTTTTTGTGATTTGACACTGACGCTACACATTGCCGGATGGAAAATGTTATAACAATAGTATTATGGGGGTTGAGTAGTTGTTGGTTATTTTGCTTGTATGCTTTGCAATATTGATTTGTCATGATAATATGGTTATTTGGTTTGCATGACATGGTAGAATGGTCATAGTCCAACCATGCAAATGGTTTGTACACTGAAGCACGTTGTTTTGTACGGAGTTGGTAGTGGTCATTCTAAAACTCATACACTTGTACGGCGTGTAGAGTATTATTTCTAGAACCCCTATAGGTAAAATATCAAGCAATCACGGCCTTTGTAATTTGGTTATTAATCTGGATGCGGTATTCGCGTACTTTAATCAACTCGACCGTTGATGTTATGTTGATCGTCGTGACTAGGCTGGACTTCGAAGACAGAATCGCGGCAGAAAGCATCGCGTTTCAGGACGCCACCGACAGCATAGTCGCCGCGAACCACCACCCAGATCACAAATCCTCCATGATGGGCGTCTTCAGTGTGGCTCGAAATCAGGGCGCGTTTGTTTGCTATGCCGTTAACGTGCGGGTGATCAGCTTGAACGGCGTCGATCTTCAAGGTAAGCGAGGGCCGACGAGAACGTTGTCGCGGAACCCCATAACCCCCTTAGGACTGCCCTCACGTTGTTTGGGATATGTTACTTGAATTAGTGAAGGATCATGTTTTCGGTGGTAAAAAGGTTAACGCCTAGCTGGTCAGCTTGATCGGCCTCGTTCTTGGAAGTATGCGGGGGGCGGCGAGTGCGTCGGTGCGTACGCGCTTGAGCGTGTTGGCGCGTTGAACGCGTGCTTGTATCTCGTACCACTGTGTTTGGCCAGGCGCCCATAAGGTAGCTACATGGTGTTATCATGGCCCCATAGCTGTTCTTGGAAGCAGTCATACCGGAAAGCAGTCTATTTAAAATAGTAGTTCGAAGGTATTATCCAGGACAAGAAAGATGGCAAAGAGTACCAAAGTCCGTCTTGCAAGCGGTCTTTGGGCAGCCGCTCACCCTTCACGCGAATGGCTGGACGCCTCGCGGCGCTTCGCACTTGGTGCAAGCCATTCACTTCGCGCTTGGTGCACGCGATGTCTGCCTGGTCGGTGAAAACCCGACGTGCTCCGTCCGGGCATTGTAAGGATGCGAGGGTCAATGGTCATATGACTACGGCTGTGCATGATAATAAGTCCCCCCCCCCCCCAAGGTAGCTCGAAAACAAGGTGTGTTTGTGCGCTACGCCGGTAGCCCCTTTGGAGCTGCACCGACTAGATTGGGGACATATTTCTCGAACTTGGTGTGGGATATATTTCTGCCCCGAAGGACGTAGATCCTGAAATTGGGATTTATCTGATACGTCCGATGTGTGAAACCGTTTGCAGGTCCCATCCCGAACAAGCTGTGGACGCTTCCCAACCTCACGGAGCTGACTCTTGTGTCGTGCGGATTGACCGGCGAGTTTCCCGCGCTGTTTTGCTGATTACTGTGAACAAAGGTCCTGCTGTAATTCCACGTAGTTTCTCCCAAAATACGATCCCATTCTAGTCACACGCAGTTTGTGTCCGAGTCAGTATTACGTCAAGTTTCAACCACATTGCGTTTCGACGAAGTTGCGCTTCAACGAAGTTGTCTTTCGACAAAACTTGGACTTCGACAAACATGCGTTTCGACGATTGTGCGCTTCGACGAACTTGCGTTTCGTGCGTTTTGACGAAGTTTCATTTTGACGACCTTGCGGTCTGATCAAATCGCGTTGTTTTGTGGTTCGACGCAGTGGATATTTGTCGAAACTTGCGTTTTGACTAGATTTTGCTTCATGTGAACTTGCGTGAACTTGCGCTTTGCGGTTTGACTACATCACGGTTAAACGAACTCCGTTTTGACGAAGTCTTGTTTCGACTAATCTTACTTTTCGGCGAACTTTGGGTTTTGACGTACTTGCAGCTCGTATGAACTTGACTTTCGACGCCCTTGCGCTTCGACCGAATTGGACTCGACGAAATCGCGGTTCGGCGAAGTTGCGTTTCAACGAAGTCGTGTTTCAACGGAACTTGCGCTTCGACGAACTTGCGATTCGCAGCACTTGCGTTCGAAGAAATTGCGTTTGAACGAAGTTGCGCTTCGACGAAATCGTGCTTCGACGAAATTTCGTTTCTACAAACTTGCGTTTGGTCGAATTTGCGATTCGACGGAAACGCGCTCCAACAAAATCGCATTTCGACGAAATTTCATTTCGTCACAGCTTTATTTCGACGAAACTCGCGGTTCAAGGAAACTTGCGTTTTGGCGAACTTGTGTTTCGACGAAATCGCGTTTCGACGACTTTGGGTTTCGCGCGAGCCCTAACCCTGACCCTTGCCGACGACGTCGTGTTTCGAAGGAATTTGCGTTTCGACGAACTTGCGTTTCTTGCTAACGTGCATTTTGACGAACCTGCAGCGTTTCGACGAAGTTGGTTTTCAACTTTCGTTTCGATGAACTTGCGGTTCGCACGACCTTGTGGTTTGATGAAAGCCAGGTTTCGACGAAATTATGTTTCAACGAAATCGCGTTTCGACGAAAGCACGTTTCGACGAAGTTGCGTTTCAACGAAAATGGCAAATCCAAAAACTTGCGGTTCAACGAAATCGCATTTTGACGCTTTTCCGTTCCGACGATTTCGTGTTTCGACGAAGCTAGCGTTTCGATGGACTTGTGTTGCCTGCGAACTTGCGTTTCGACGGACTTATTTTTCGACAAATATGCGTTTCGGTGAACTTGCATTTCGACTCATGGGCACGAGATAAACAAAAGCTGTCCGAGCCAAGCAACTGGCGGGCGGCGATCCCAAGAAAAGTTGACGCCGGAGCGACTCGATGAAGGAAAAGTCCTCTGATATTTTCTTGGAAAAATCCTCGATGTTTAGTCTGGTTCTCCGCGTACGCAGAGGCTTATGGATGGTTTTCGACGAACTTTCTCGTTTTTTTCCTTTTTCTCCACGGCCGCGAATTTTCACCGGTATTTCTGACGGGCAAAACTCAACCGTCCATACTCCCTTCTTTCCGGGGATGTTTGTGAGTGATCGACGTTCGAGCTCACCATGCTTCACATTGTCGGATGGCAAGAACACTAATAACAATGTACCTGGTAAGAATGATGAGGCAAGAACAAGAGAACGAAGCGACCGAGGCCGCCTTTTTCCCTTCAAGGCGAATATGCCTCTTCATTGCCGGGTGGGTACAGGCTAAACTGTCTCTGTCTGCTGTGTACCGCTGTGTCTGTCGACGGCTATATTTCGGATTGCGTGAGCTGTACGTGGTCGATTTCCACAAACTCGGGGCCTACACGAGCGGACGAGTTTACGCTGACTCGTGCCACTTTTGTCGTCGCAAGCAATCTCGAGTTGGCCGCGGTTGCCGGGATGTTGTGGCTTTGGTGGTCGTTTGGGGGGTTCACGTTTTTGTGTTTTGTGCTTTTCTTCGAATGCACACGGCCTACTGCATCTACGAGACACTTTTGTCCCATTTACCACTCTACTAGTAATCTTACGTGTCACCCGGTGCTTGGTCGGTTCATCTTCTCATTTTTGTTTATGTTTTTGATGCAGGTTCCATCCCTCCCGAGCTGGGGAACCTGGTCAACCTCACCGTGCTCAACCTCGGATGGAATAAACTCAAAGGTACGACTGTTGTTTTTGTTCAAAAACAAGTCAAACTCGCCAAATTGGTGCCACGCATTATTTCCAAGTAGTTTATCCACAAAACAAATGATGTAGAAAGACCGACCCTTTTACTGCTGGAATCTATATGCCACAGTAATCCCAAGGAGTTCGCGCTCAAACACGCGAGCGCAATGCTAAAGGGTCTAAGCCCCCCCCCCTCACCTCACACCTCCCCCCCTCCACCCTCCTCCCCCTTGATGAAAGCATCTGATTACCACGATTGCCTATCCTTAGGGCTGTGAATCGGCTGGATTTCACGGTTAGTTTATGTTGGGTCGCGGAGTAAAAGTCATTAACTGGCTTACCTGGTAGTGTTTATTCATAAACACCACGCGGCGAGCCACAACCGCGCCAGTCAAGTGCAAATATGCAGAACTCCGCAAACTACCGCACGCAACAAACTGTAATACCTATTAATAGCCAATTAACACCTAGTCGGCGATACATAGTCAGCTTACTCATAGCCCTAACCATCCTGTATTCCGCGCGTTCGTTACCCACGCTGATTTATTTCCAAAGGCCCGATTCCTCCCGAGTTGTTGCGGCTGGTCAAGTTGCAAGAGCTGGATCTCTACCACAACAGTCTTACGGGTAAGAGAGTATACAACTTCAAAACTTGCTAGTTGGCCGGACTTCGAGACTGCTCATTAGTCGGCTGTAGCTGGGTAGCTAATCATGATTTGGCTGGCGTTAAGTCAGCCAACGAACTGACTAGGCTCGATATCTGCCAAAACAGTCTTACCGGTGAGAGGGCAAAGAACTACTAAAAACGTTAGTTGGCTGGCTTATTGGCTAGCGTGAAGTCAACCAACGTACTGACTTTACTAGAGCTGGGTCTCTACGACAACAGCCTTACTGGTGAGGAGTAAGTAATTGCTAAATTGCTAGTTGGATGGATTTCGAGGCTGCATAATGGTTGGCCTGTCCAGTTCGCCGACTCGCAGCCCTATTAATGATATTCAAACAATGAGCTATCAAAACGAAACAAGCAGCACCACCGAGGTTATACGAAACAAAATCGACCCCCCACTCAATTTTCCGAGACATGAATTGTTTTACTACGAGTATATAGTTTGAGCACTGCCTTATACGCTGACGTCGACTTCCTATATACCGTTACTTTGTAAGTTATTACCAGGTATTACCATCACGTTTGCCATCCGACAATGGACATGATAAAGTTAAAAGTCCATTCCTCATCAACACCCCTTCAAATAGTTGAGCCTGTTTTGAGACAAAACTGCAGGAAAGTAGAGATGAAACGTTGAATCGCAGTTGGAAGTCAGAGAGAAACATTGACGAAGCAAGGTGACAAACACGTGGTTCCCTTCTTGCTGGGAACGTATGTGAGTGATAGAAGTTGAAGCTCATGATGCATGTTGTCGGATAGCAAAAAAAACAAGATTACGTTAAACCGGTTTTCGTTGTTGTACTTTTACGCTTTTTGAAATGGTTTTCAAATTACGTTCGTCTTTATTACTTTGGTTTTGACGTTAACACTGCACATCGTCGGATGGCAAGCATAATTAATACCAGGTAACACTTACAGCATCGGTCACACGAAGCAGCCCGGCGGGAAAGTACGAAACCTATGAACGTTATCTACCTCCATCATGTACGTACCTACGTATGGCTCACCCTTTCTGAGACCGAGGTGAATAGACCGAAAACACGAGAATTACGCTCTTGCCAACCGTCTAGTCCGACACGCGGATCAGTTGGAGTAGTGTCATGCAGCGTGCGTGTTGTACAATATAAGTCAAAGTTTGGACACTGAACATGTTTTCCCCAAGCCCAGCAACCCGGGCCTATTCGTGTGGTCAATGCTCTAACCGCTCCTTTGTTTCGACGCCGTTCTCCCTGGAAGCCTCAAAAGGAGTTAACATCGGTCTACCTGTTGTATAGACATATTTATATTGCGTGGTTTGCATTGACGCAGGAACCGTTCCCCTCGAGCTCTCGCAGCTCCCGCATCTACGGGTGCTAACCCTCCACGGGAACGCCTTCACAGGTGAGATTTCTCGCATGCCAATAACGCATGCTTCGCCCTTAACTTGAATGAACGTCGCGCTTGATTGAAATATATCAGTTCCCTTGAACACTCCACTTGAACACTGTCTTTGAATGTTTCTCGCGCGCTTTTCGTTCGAACGTTTCACTTAACGGTTTCGCTTTCACTTGATTCAACGTCGCACTTGACTGGACATTGAAATTTCACATGTTGAACCTCCACTTGAACGCTCGTTTGGCCGCCTCGCGTTTTGGGCGTTTCACTAGCGGACTCCTGGTTAAGGTGTCACATGAACATTTCACCTGAATGGTTTATTTTAACGTTTCATTCGAATGTTTCTTTTGAGCATTTCACTGTAGCGTTTCCTACGTGAAAGGTTTGGTTGGTTTAACGTTTGTTCACATGATCTTTTTTTTTGTTAACGTTTTTCTCTCCATATTTGAACATTTAATTTGAAGACGTCATCCCAATGCTTCACTTGTAGGTTTTACTTCAAGCTTTCGCTAGAAAAACTCACTTAACGTTTAACTTGACGTGAACGTTTGACGTGATCGTTTTTCGCTGCAACTTTTTTTCTTCAAGGCTTCATTTGATCATTTTATTCGAACGCTTCAAATAAACGTTTTTCACCTGAGCCTTTTGCTTGAACGTATCATACCTCTTGATTAAACGACAAATTTGGAGGTTTCACTTGATCTGAGCATTTCCCTTTCACTTGAGTGAACGTTTCGCTTGATTCAACATTAACTTTTCACTTGAACATTTCTTTTGAGCGCTTTATTTGACACATTCACTTACACGTTTCACTTGAAGGCGTAACTTTTTCAACGTTTCACTTGAAGATTTGACTTGAACTGTTCGCTTGAATGACTTACTTGGTTCACCGAGTTTTCCACTTGAACGGTGTGGTTGGAATTGTTTTCACTTTGACTGTTTGCACGCTTCAGTTGAATTTCAATTGAACGATTCATTTGAGGGTTTCAGTTGGATAACTCATTTGAACGTTTCACACGAACGTTTTTCACCACCACGTGTCACTTGAAGCTTGCTTTTCAAGGATAAATTCAACCATATCACTTGATGAACGTTTTGCGCATGAATGTTGTGCTTGACTTGAACTTGAACGTTTCACTTGAACGTTTTATTTTGAATGCTCCGCTTGAAATGTGCAGGTGGATTTTCTACTTGGCTGTTGGGTGCTTTACTTGAGCAATGCTAACGAGCCCTCTTAATAGCGTTACGGTTTACCCTTTGGTTGACATCCGACGATATGCAGTGTGTATGCCTTTGATTCAATCAAACAGTAGTTGATTGAAGATACTGTTGTTCAACTTTAGGCCCGTCATATAGTTATATTATGGTGGTTGCAATGGATATTAGAGCCACGAATAGGTCTCCTGACCGGGATATCTTGCGTCACGTTACGCCCCGTTTCATTTCATTTATATTTTTTGGCTTGTTTTCACGTCTTGAACTTTCGAATTTGACGGTACGGTTCGTTTTCGTTTCGTTTTCGTTTCGTTTTCGTTTCGTTTCGGTTTGGACCGCGTGGCTGATTATTGGCAGGCGAAATTCCCCCGCAGCTGTCTGATAGGCCGGCACGACCCGACGACGGACTCGGAATCAACAATGGGACCAGTGACTTAATTCTAGAGTTCGATGTCGAACGAGGATCGAGTTGAGTACGATTCTGATAAACCAGAAAATGACTCGATACGATTTGAGCACTCGACACGTCACCCAGGCTTTCTTTCAGTACCGGCATCAAAATACGAGGATGCCAATGGATGGACGGCAAAATACGCTCGATGCGATACGACAAAAGTTCCTATGAACATATAAAAACCCGATATGGCATGATACGCTATTTGTTAGTTCCATCCCAAACGCCACCAGCGCCGGTTTTTTCACGGACGGGTTGGGGGTGTGTGAATATTGTAGGGGGGGTGCGAATTCTGAAGGGGGGTGTGAATATTTCAAAAGGGATCCCATAATCCAAGGGAGCCCATAAATCGCAACAGACGGGTACATGGTTGTTTGTTTTTCATTTCATATGTTTGGTCATCCCTTGTACTTCCAGCTCGATTCGTGGGAGGTTTTACACTCGACAATCACGGACGGGTAAATATGTTTTTTGTCGAGTTTTCATTTTTGTCAGGTCGCTTTCACTTTCCAGCTCAACTTTTGTTTTTATGAAATAGGCAGAACATACCTTGTTGAGTCAATGCCTCACAGAAGTTAGAAACACTTTTTGATATATAGCCATTTGGCTTATGGTCGCCACAAGTCAAAAAATGAATCAACAGTAACTAACTGTCGTTGCGGTTGGAACAATTGCACCGCATCCTGAATAACGCGACAGTTGACTGTTTGGAAGAACCTTCAGCATTTTTGAGAGAATAGGAGTTGCAACAACTCCACTAAAACATATTTTTGTAAGAGGTCAAGGCGAAGGACCTAAACTTGTTTACACCCCCACGTTTACTCTTGTTATTCTTTTTTTTTTTGCCATCGGACAATGTGCGGCGTGACTCCGAAAAAAAACTATGAAACAGAAAATGAAGACCACTACCAGAAAATCGGAAATGTACGACAACCAAAATTGTTATTCGCATCCTAATCTGCGACAGCATCCTCCGTTCTAAGCTGTTTTTGTCCCCAAGCCTCCTCTTTCAAGCGTCATCAACAATTCTCTTCACATTCCCGACACGGCGTGTCTGCTCGGTCAGTCTAACTAACGGCTGCCAGCGCAAACTTTGGAGCCTACTTCCCGAGTCGAATAGTATGGCATACACTAATTTATGGAATACTTTTATTCGAGTACTGTGGCGAAAAAGTCCGATGCCAGACAACGCTAATTTTTGTAAGACTACCCTGGTACGGGTAACTCCTAGCAGGTTTATCTACTAAGCAGGCGCCACGATGCCACTCACTTGTATTTTCCTTAGTAATTCGTTTGTATTATTCCTCAGGTCACGGAAGGGCACACGACGACGACGACGACGACGACGACGACTGATCGCTGTGCGCCAGACAAAACCCTTTCGTATCATCCCGTATCCCCTTGTTTCCCTATATGTAATGCCCACAAGGGCATGTGGAAACCTGTTTTTCTCGGTATCTAATATCTTGGCTCCTGGTCCCTAATCTTTGTCAGGCTCCCAGGGCAATACCATACCACTGTGGCGTACGCCAATTACGGTGTAAACCATATTTTTTCTTGTAATGGACCTTCGTAACTTCCGAATTATTAGCCCCTTTAGAACTGTACCCTCGTTTTCGAACACAAACGTTTTGGAAGTAGTGAGGTTATTTTTGCAGTGGCGAAAGGGTCAATATCTTTAATAAATCAACAAAATTTTGGGGAGGACAAACCATTTGAAACTCATGTGGGATATTTTGTTTCGCAGTGGTTAAAAGGTGAAGACGCGTGCTTCGGCAGAGGTGCACACACTGGTTTCCGAGGCTCTTCATTCGGGGAGCTCCGTACTGACTCTGAGCAAACTGAAAGTGCAACCCGACGAACAATCCCTCGGCCTAGGTACAACTTGACGGATGATATTGTGAAACACAAACGGTATTCATACGACAGTGGGTTGTGAGGACGCCCGTCAGTCAGAAACGATTTGGCGCAAAAGTACTACTTCTATCGTAGCACGCATATAAACCCCTTTCGGTTTCCACCCTCGTTTCTGGAAAACAGAACTGCTTGGAACGGTTATTTTCGTTTTTCCCTTCCCGACAACATGCAGCATGAGCCTCAACGCCGAGCACTCACAAACATTCCCGCGGCCCACCCTATTTTCCCGCCCATTATCCCGCCGC
>JAYJMJ010000002.1:4040037-4064700 GCA_036873875.1 Laminaria ephemera
CTGCCCTATCCTAAACGAGACTTCTTCTCCAAGAATGACTGACCCATTTCGTTTCTTGTCTCTCTGGCCCAGCTCCCCGACCCAAGCATGTTTAAACTACTTACAAGGTTTCCCTTGCGGAAGGGCCTACGGGAGCGGGGCAAGAACGGAATGAAAACACATTCCCGTAATACATGTCTTTTGTGTATACAACAAAACAGACTGGTGCCTGGTAGTTACTCCGGTGGAAGTGTTCAGCTCCAATTCTAAGGAACCTTTGGACATTTTTCGAAACATATAATAAACCTAACTACCCCTAATTTAGCAAACGAAGCCGCGAGGTACTACGGCTGTTGAATTTAGCAAACGAAGCTGCGAGGTACTACGGCTGTTATGGCGAACCTGAGCGTCAAGTATGTTCTCATGGTATGTTTCATGTTACCACGTTATGGCACGCGGTAACCCAGCAGCAGTTGCTGCAGCACACCGCAGCAAGCACAACTATACTTGTTGTGCACGTACTGCAGCAGCACTTCAAATGATACAGCTTTAGTTGTACGTGCAATTGCGGCTCCTGAAGAACGCACCCTGCAGAAACGAGCAGGACATCACGCGCGTTTGTTCTGTTGCACACCCGAGCCCTTCCCAGCAGAATTGCGGCATCATCCATCTGCGCGTGTGCGCTCTCTCTTGCAACATGAGTTTACGTATGCGCAGGACATACAGATCGAGTCGGGTGCTTTTTGGCACGAAGTAGGTTTTTTGGGCGAGAGAATAGGCGGCATACAAAATATCGAGTCCTTTGCTCAACCGTTGGTCGACCATATCACTCGTGCAGAGAGTGGTCCTCACGTTCCCTACTCGGCTCAGCGTGGCGGGATGGAGTAACTCGCGGAAATGACTCTATTTTTTTCTAGAGTGTACTGGTAGCATCACCTCACAGCATGCTACGGTAGAGGTTGCATCAATTCATTTCTGAGGCTGCTCACTTTAAGAGATCTATGCTTGTACCCCATCCAAAAAACCGACATGGATAATAATAAGACAGCTATGTATACCCGAGGAAACAATCCCGTGCCCTAGGTAAACAACAAAAACATTTCGCAGAACAGTACAAATTCCGACGATTTCGGGTTCGGGAGGCCTGTCATTCAGAAATGGTTTCCTGTCGTGGTATAATACAGCAACACCGGCAGTAAACAGGTCCTGGAGAACAGCAACATCAGCAGCAGCCGCAGCAGCGGCAGCAATAGCGGTACGGAAGCCCAGCTGGAGAAGAACTTTTTACCAACGGTTAAAACACATGATTGCAACAACAGCGACGGCTGTAGAGCAGTGGATACATGCACAACTAGTATATTATGGTGCGTACGTACTGGTTCGTAAAGAGCTCCCACGAGTGAACTACATATACGTACGCATGTACAGTGGTCGCTCCAGCGAGCTGCTGGCTACCTCCTGCTGGCTTTTCCGCGCAACTGGTTGTGATCACGAAGCTGGAATAGAGCAGGCCTGGCCTGCCGCGAGAAGGAGCCAAACCCCCGGTCGTGCGGGGCTATATTCCCTACCGACGAAACCCTACCATACCAGCAGCATGATCCGACCCATGGGCAAAACGTCCAACACGCTGTATTACACTGACCTTTGACCTAGGTAATGGTTGGGGTGTGCGTTGGGAAGAAAAATGTGATCTCGATGGGATATCCTGGTGAGCACTGCGCACACAATCACAAACAACGCACACAGAAACGCACTGTCCCTATCTCAATAACAAGAGTTAAAACGACTTCTACCGTGGTACCGCTGCCTTTGTGTACTTTTGTGCGCTGCTGTCGCTGGACGGCCTGTAGCTTTCTTTAAAATGCAAATGAAGCGTGAGTTTCTATCAACGAGCGCGGCGTCCACGGTATCCTCAATGCCAAACCAATTGCTCCACTTTTGATATTGGGCTCGTATCGTACGGTCCTGAAGATGACACGAAACAATTTAAGAAACGCACACCAACACACATACATGCGCGCGGAGCTTTGGCCGGGGCTACAATGTACGTTGTCACGTACCAGCAGACTCCATGCGTGCCCCGCAGCTGAAAAGGTATCTATGCATGTGTGCGGCGCGTGTGTTGTGTGCGTGAGTGGGTGTGCTCGTTGCGGCGTGTGTGTATGCCTACCCTTCTCCTTGAGGAGCGTTCATTTTTAGGGCCAACAACTTTTCATTTTTTACCTGGTAAAGTAGTGGGGAGGTGAGGCATAAGATCGAGAGTGCTAGGAACCGGTTTGAAGAAAATAACTGAGGCACAGACGGGTTTCACGCGCCACGCTCGGCTGGATGAGGTAGGACAGAGCATCCCGCGAAAATGAGTTGATGTATTCGACTTAGAGAGCGCGCCGCGCTGGCCATGAGGAGCGGGCGATGGTGTTACCGCGAGGGCAGGGTGCCCCCGTCGCTCCTCATTTCCCGGGCCAAGCGGCAAGGGGGTAGGCTTAGGCGTTGCGGGGCGAAAACGTGCCGACTGGCAACAAAAAACGCAAATCCACTATGAAATATACCTAGTACCACTATAAATATACCGCGTTTGTTTTGTTACTGAGTTAGTATAGGCTGTTACTGCATGTACGGACAATCCTATTGCGTGTGTTCGGTTGTTTACAGTCAATTAAAGCAAAACTTGTTTCGTGCTCGTAGATTGGAAGCTTCCATCGTTTCATCAGTAGCAGCCTGCAGCAATAATCTGTGCTTCTCGCAACCCCCCGCCCCCTCCCCGACCAGGGGACGATGAACGACGTCAGGAAGGAGCCTTTCGCCCAGGGCTGGTTATCGCGGCCCTCAAAAGGTTCAAATGCCACCAAGAAGCCTGCAGTCTCCGTGCTGCAGTCGAACGTGGGGGCGACGGACTTAGCTCGCAGGGTATGCAGACACCCAAGTTGCACCAAAAACCCGACGTACGGTGTGGACGGGAGCAAAACGGCGGAATACTGCGCTCGGCACGCGAAGGAGGGTATGGTTAACGTCGTGTCTAGGAGGTGCTCCGAGCCGGGTTGCACCAAAGCTCCGTCATACGGTGTCGACGGGACCAAGAAGGCAGAGTTTTGCGCCCCGCACGCTACCGAAGGGATGATCAACGTGAGATGTAGGAGATGCTCTCACGAGGGCTGCCCGAAGGTCCCAGCATTCGGCCTGCACGGCAGCAGAAGGGCAATATTCTGTGCTCCTCACGCGCCGGTGGGGATGATCAATGTGACGTGTGGAAGGTGCTCTTACGCGGGTTGCAAGAAAATACCGGCGTACGGGACGCCCGGTAGCAACAAGCGGAAATTCTGCGCTAGGCATGCCGAGGAAGGTATGATTAACGTCGTGTCTAGGAAGTGCGTTCGCCGCGATTGCTCCAAGTACCCGTCTTACGGCGTGGACGGCAGCAACAAGCCGGAGTTCTGCGCCCCACACGCCAAGAAGGGGATGATTAATGTCCTACCATGGAGAAACCCCCATCCTGGGTTTGGGAAACCCCCGGCAAATGGTGTTGACAGCAAGGTTGGTTCCCCCGACTCCAAGCATGACGGGGCGGCCGTCATCAGTGCTACGTGCTCCGCTGAGGGTTGCACTAAAGCTCCGTCGTACGGTGTGAACGGCGGCAACAGTGCCGAATTCTGCTTCGCGCACGCCAGGACCGGAATGGCTAACGTCAGATCCAACCGGTGCCACCACCCGGGTTGTATCAAAACCCCGTGCTACGGCTTGGAGGGCAGCAGGCCGGAATTTTGCGCCCCGCACGCGAAGGAAGGCATGATGAACGTTACATGTAGGAGGTGCGCTCAGTCCGGCTGCTTGAAGTGCCCCGCGTACGGTGTTCCTGGCAGCAGCAAGCCGAAATTCTGCTCCACGCATGCTGAAGAGGGTATGATCAACGTCCTATCGAGGAGGTATTCCCATCCTGGGTTTCCGACCCCTTCCGCGGGCGATGCTATCGACAACACAATGCCTGAGCTCTGCTCGCCGAACGGCAGAAGCAAGCTGGACCCCTGCTCGCCGGACGGAAAACAGGGCATTGAAGCTGTCGTGGGCACGGAGGGCAACGTCGTAAGCAAGGAAGGGGACGTCGAGAGCAAGGAGGGGGGTGTCGTGGGTAAGAAGGGGGACGTCGCGGGCAAGGACGGGGCCGTCGAGGGCAAGCAGGGGGACGTCATAGGCAAGGAGGTGGACGTCGTGGGCAAGGAGGGGGACGTCGTGGGCAAGGAGGGGGATGTCGTGGGCGAGGAGGTGGACGTTGTGGGCAAGGAGAGCTCTGACGAAGACTCCGCCAAACCCCCGACAGACAACCTGGACGGCGGTATCAGGCCGGATGATTGCGCCCCTAACCCGAAGGCGGGAGTGGTTAACGCCGGGTCTAGGAGGTCCTCTCACGCTGAATCCACGAAACCGCCGGCGTCCAACGTTGGCTTTAACAGCGACGAACCGGAATTCTGCTCCCCGCACTCGAAGCTAGGGGTAGGGGGCTTCATTAACAAGTGCTCCGTCGAAGGTTGCTCCAAAACTCCGTCGTACGGTGTGGACGGCACCAGAAAGGCAGAATTCTGCTTCCCGCACGCGACGAAAGGGATGATTAACGTGAAATCCCGGAGGTGCCTCCACCCAGGCTGCATCAAAACCCCGTCCTACGGCTTGGACGGCAGCTGCAAGCCGGAATTTTGCGCCCCACACGCGAAACAGGGCATGCGCAATATCACATGTCGAAGGTGTCGCCACCCAGGGTGCGTCAAATGCCCGGCGTACGGCTTGGCTGGCAGCACCAAGCCGGAGTTCTGTGCCCCCCACTCCAAGAAAGGGATGGTTAACGTAATTTCGAAGAGGTGCTCCGAACCAGGCTGTCCCAAAGCCCCGTCCTACGGCCTGGGGGGGCGCGGAAACCCGAAATTCTGCGCGCGACACTCCTCGGAGGGCATGAAAAACCTCATCTCCAAGAAGTGTGGCCATCCAGGGTGCTCGAAATCCCCGTCGTACGGTGGTAGAACGAAGGCGGAGTTCTGCTCCCCACATGCCAAGAAGGGGATGGTCAACGTCACATGCCGAAGGTGCGCCCAGCGCGGCTGCAGAACTCGCCCAACTCGAGGCGCGGTTGGCAGCAGGAAGCCGGAATTCTGCTCGGTTCACGCGAGCGAAGGGATGGTTGACATTGCACCTAGGAGGAGATTTTCTCGCCGAAGGCTTGTGAAACCCCCGGCCGACATCGACGTGGAAAGCAGCAACAAGCCTGAACCCAGCTTGGCGACACCCCCGGTGTTTCGTGTGGACGGCGGTGACAAATCTGAGTTCTGCGCGCCACGCGTGAAGGAGATGATCAGTGCGGTATTCAGGAGGTGCTCCCACGCAGGGTGCAAGGGTAAAGCGTTGTACAGAAGAGATGGTGTCAAGACGCGCGAGGTCTGCGCACTTCACGCGGAGGACGGCATGGTTGATGTCCACAGTAGGGGGTTCGACAGCGGTCGTGGTGGCGCTAGCCTCGCCCGGGGTGGGGGTAGTGGTTCGGAAATGGGTCACGATAGCACCAGCCATCAGGTTGGGGTTCCTGGTGATGTGGGTGAGAGCAATGCTTCGAGGACGGATCACGAAAAAATACGCCATGAGCGTGGGGGTGGCGAGAATGGTTCGGTAATGGATCGCGATAGCACCAGCGGTCAGGGAGGAGATATCGTTGTTGGGTATGAGGACAATGGTTGGAGATGTGATCGCGATGACATCAACGAGCAAAATGGGGGTGGATTCCGCGGTGAAGGGGGCAGTGTATCAATTACGGAGAGCGATAGCACCAGCCATCACGGCGGGGACGACGTTGACGAGAATGGGGACAACGGTTCGATGCTGAATCTGGATAGCACCAGCCATCAGGATGTGGACGGTATCGTTGGGGGTGGAGCCAATCGTTGTAGACTGGATACCGATATCAAAAGCCATCGGCGTGGGGGTGGTGTCGATTTGGGTGGGGGCAATGCTTCTACGATAGATATCGATGGCACCAGCCAGCAAAGTGGGGGCGTTGTCTTCGGGAGTGGTGGGATTGGTTCGAAGATGGGGCGTTACAGCGCCAACGTTCAGGGTGGAGACGGGGTCGAAATGGGTGGAGGCGGCGTCGATATGGGCGGAGGCGATGGTTCGAAAATCGATCACGACAACGGTAGCCATCGGCGTGGGTACGTCGCTGTCGGGGGTGGGGGCAATGCTTGGGGAATGGATGCCGACAGCACCAGCGACGAGGGTGGGGGTGGCGTTGGTGAGGTTGAGAGCGATGGTTCGACAACGGATGACGACGACATCACCGCCACGTTCCGTGTTGGTCCCGCCGGCCTAAAACTGAAGCGCCGTGCTCCTCCTCCTCCTCCGTCACCCAGCCGTGACGAGACACCCCTCAGCGCGGGGAACAACGGTATTTATCCTCTTTACAAGAAACGGAAGACCCGTGCTCCTCCACCTCCTCCGCCCCCACCTGGCCATGGCGACACATCCCCTAGCGGAGGGAACAGTTGTGTTGGTGCCGGCGTCCAGAAGAGGAAGACCCGCGCCCCCCCCCCTCCCCCACCCCGCCATGTGGAGACATCCTCCGGCAAGGTGAGCGGAGGGTACAATCGTCCACCTTCGGAATCAGCTGCTGCTGCTGCTGTGGTGGGGGGCCACGCTCCTCTTTCTCCGCTCCGCCACACGGAGACATCCTCACGCGGTAGGAACAGAGGGGGGAACGTTCTATCTTTTGAACCAGCGGCTGCTGTCGCGGTACAGGCCGACGCTGCTTTTCATGCGCAAGATGATACGGAGACATCGTTTAGAGTATGTAGCAGAGAAGACAGCCATCCACCCTCGGAACCAGCTACACCCTCCGACGGGGGACACAGAGAGAAAATATACCCGTCGTCCGGGTTAGGTACTGCTCCTGCCGTGGTCAAGTCGGAATTGTTGGAAACAAGCAGGTTGGGACCCTCCGAGTTCGAAGTTGGTTGTGGGTTTCAGCCAAGTGCTGGCACATCCCCCACTTTGACGGACTCCGCGACGCGTGGAAAGCGGTCACGCGTGTATCCGTTCAGGGTAGTGAAGAAGGAAGTACCGTCAGGGGGGCAGACCCGCGAAGAGCCTTCGACACACGGAGAATTTATTGGGTACTGGTAGTTGTTATTTTTCGTTATGGTTGGGCACTGGCTGAGTCTGTCAGTAGATGCTGGCAGTGGGGTTGATCTTACGTACGTCCGAGAAACACGCGACGTTATATATTGGAAGCCGATCGCAATCGGTGTCGGGGGGCCAGTACCCAGGATGTTGTCGTGATCCAGTATACGAAGTATTGATTACTTGCTGTCGAAGACAGTTGTATCTGCTGATTGAAGCAACAGGTGCTCAGCCCTAAGTTTTTGTTGTTCTTGGGTTGTCCGCCGTTGAGTCGACGACGCGTATTACGCTAGAGGTTGTTTCTTTTGGCAGAAGTATTTCTGGTTGACGCGGGCTCCCTAGCCGAGGAACTGCCCAATACTGTTGGAGTACCGTCATTGTGTTTACTATTTCATTCGGTATAATACACCTAGGCCATGAGATTGTTCATCGTATAAAGGTCCGAGAAACTATTCAATTTCGGTGGACACCCATTTGTGCGTTTGCCCTATCATTCAGTATATACCTGGGCCATGGGATTGTTTCTCGGATATAACTTCAGCGTAAAAATCAAGAATGAACTTTTTTTTTCGGACGCAACCAATACATGCCGCGCGTCCCTGGGTTCCAGCTTTGCGCACACCACACGCCGCACAATATGATGAGTCTTAACACTTTATAATTATGTCGAATACGTCAGCTGTGAGTTAAGCCACTCGAGTGGTTGGTACTCACCTTTGCAAGCTGGGTGACCCTTCTTCAGCCGTGCGTTTTGATGTGTTCGCTCCTCCTCAAATCCCTTTGGAACGGCGCCCACTTTTTTTGGGGAAACTACTTGGAATTAGGGTGGGACGTTTTTTGCGGTGTAATCGTAAAAAGTGTAAGGCTACAGGTCAGCGACTCCCCTGTAATATATTTTATGAAAGACGCGGCAATGTCGTCGAGGGTCTTCGCAAAAACTGGGTTTTTGACGAACACGAATAATACGAAATTATTCGTCGCATCCGATGCATCAACCGCGCTACAATCGGGTCGGCGGGTCACTAACTAGATTCCGCTACATCTACAAGCGGGATGCATCGTGTCGAGCATCAAATCAAGTGCCTTTATGGTTAATTGTGTTTTTAAAAGAAGTATTTTGCGCATTATTTACTTACGCCCACCAAGCGTACGATACACCTACACAACGCGCGCGTGCATCGGTGTGGCTTGGAGTCCTCACTGCGTACAAGCAGACCCTGGGGCAGTGCCAGCGGGCTTGTCGATTTTCCCCCTTTCGGTCGCCACTGGCTTCCTCGGAAGGTGATCGGAGCGGTCGCAGACGCTTGGCTCCGTCTGACGAATCACGTAACCACGTACCGGGGGGGGAGAGGGGGTGACATCTATGACCAATGCTTGCCAACAAAAACACCGAGGGAAAAGCATCTTACGAGTTAGCAGCTGGAAAGTAAGGGTCGTGATTAAAAAGAACAAACTGGCGCCAACGCCAACGTGCCTCAAGGTGGAGTTAGCCAGCTAGCGCTCCACTGAACCGACCCCCTCATTATTTTAGCTGTCGGCACGCCACACTCCGACTCAACCTCCCGTGGCCACCCTCTGCAGTAGCCGAAAAACTGCTATATTTGCATGTTTTTCGTCGCGATACGCGAGGAACCCATTCTGTTCGCAATCGTTTCGACGCCCCTGCAAATTCATTTCCTACGCGTTTATTCCTTAGAACACTGTGGCTTTGCCCTATCGACCCAGATTACGCAATGCAACCCGAAGTCCGATACGTCAACCCGTTTCCACCTCAACCATAACATGGTTGATTTGCTCTGTCGACCCCGATCACACGAAACAATACTCAAAACAATCCAGCTCCTGACACTTCACAATCATTTCGCCTCGTGGGCTAGATTGGAAGAGCTAGGGTGTTCTCATACGCCGTTCGGGATATCACGGCTTGTTGTGTGACCTTGCGGGGGTGCCTTTATCGCCTGGAACACTCATTCATTGTCTCACCAACCCCGACCATATGAGGCAACCCACCCAATGTGGGACCTCTACAATTGTTTTCACTTCCTACGCCATATTGGAAGAGCTGAGGAGGCGCTCTCACACTTTTTTTGGGATAGCACGACTCATCATGTGCCTAGCCGAGGTACATTTCCTCTTCATCTCCGGCCCGATCCACCGATTAACGGGAACACGGGGTGTAGCCGGTTTGGCCTAGTTAGCTTTCGTCACAAGGTTCCTCTACTACTCCGCGAGTGTTCCTATATGGTCGGCAGACTACGGGAGTACCGGTAGCGTTTATTTTCTTCGGGACTGTGTTGGCAACATGTGCGCACTTTACCCTCTTAGCACTAGAACGCTATACGGTAGGGCCCATGAAATGGGATCAATTATACTTCAAGTATGTGGTATTACTTGGCTTTAGAGGTATGCTCTTTGAGTGGACTTTGAATGGCCCGTTTACAACGCCAACGCTTTGAAAAATGATGGACTCTCTGGTGTGGTGGGCCCAAAGAGTCCGGACTCTTTTGACATGGTCGTAGTTGATTATGTTTTTGCGGTTTCCGAGTGGGTGCTAAGAGGGTTAAAGGCTGCCTCTGGTAGCATCGCGCTTGGGTGAGTTTTACTTAGTGAAGATGCGGAAGACCGCTACCCTTTGCGTGCAGTGCTGACACGTTCAACGGTAGTAGGAAGAAGCGTGGGCCAACGCGTTTCTGGCGGACGAGGCTCTTCGACTGAATGACGACACAATACCCTTCGCGTATCCATTCCATTTTTCAATATGGTAATAGCCACATACCTAGATATATACATGAACCATGGAATCCGACATCGGGTTGCGTTTTTTACGTTTTCTCAGGGATTTCAAGAAAAGGCTTTTTGGGGATAAAGCCTCTTGAGCCCGCGGGGGATCCATGAGGAATGGTTTGTCAACTAGGCGTGAGTAGGCGTTTCGCCAAAAAAATACGATCGACTTGGAAAGAAAGTTAAGAGTTTTACGAGCAAGATATAATTTTCTCGGATCAAATAAACTGATGCAAATTTTGAGGATTTCAGAGCTTTTTCGCCTTTTTCGCCCTTTTTTGGTCCAATACTTGACTACTTTAAACGGCGATTAATTTTCCTTGACCGCACTTTTTTAGGGTGATATTTATTAGTGTTTCAAAATATCCGCGAAAACCCCAGCTAACGTTTAGTGAAAGCCGTTTCTTCGTATGTGCTGTAGCCAAGGTCATACATACTAACTCGCAGACTTTTCTAATCATGGATTTTAAAGCAAAATCTCGATTTTTTGGGGATGTTGAATGGCTACTTTGACTTCACGAATGAAATCACCTCGTGAGTCATTTCTGGCTGCCTACGACTGCTTCCCGCCTTATCCGATGCCGTCACGCACCTCATAGTGAGCATGGCGTACTTTCGGGGGCTGTGGTTGTTTATGAGGATATTGTAGCTGTCCTCAAGTGAAATGCAAACATTTGCTTGGGGGTTGTCTTTTTGTTACATTTTGTGTCTTCTGAATTTCGACGAATTTCAACCACTGCAGCACCCCAAAGTCGAGGTGTAGACATCCGTCGAGAAAATGCGGAGGGTCAACATGAATATAATCACGAGCTGCTGCGGGTGCAGTAGTATTAAGTGACACCCGCTCCTTGCTGAGCCACCGATTAGTTGAAGGTCGACGTGCAGCGTGTTAGAAATGCGGCGTAATTAATTGCACCAAAACAATATTTCCATAGTTGAGTGAACCAGAAACCTAGGAATGGAGGGTGGTTTAAGATCCCTCCCGGCCTTACAAATGACGTGCGATGCACCCGTGTACGATAACATGCGTCTATTTGTAAGATATGGCATCGCTCCCTACGCAATCTGACCCCCCATCTCCCCCCCATTCTTCCCTCCCCCCTCCCTGCGGTCAACGTCGAACACAATTACCCTTCGTGCCGTCACACCCCTTCGTAGGAAGCGAAATCCGTCAGTGGCAGTAGCAGCAAGATCAGCAGCAACGGGGATAGTTGTAGCGAGAAGGAGACGCGGGGAACCGCGTCAGAATTTTCGTATTTCGGCGTTGCCACAGAGTGAACCGTTATCGGTTGGAGGGCTTTGTCGTTGGGCCCAACAACATCATATACGTGGCACCACAGGTGCCGCACGATTTGGCTTAGCTTCACTTGGGTACAGAGGCTCTTCAACTGAGGAACTAACCGACACCGTTGGCTTTCGTTATACGTTTTCCAATGATATTCGCTATATCGTACCGCTCGAATGGGGGTATTCATTTTTACCGAGCCTAGGCCGGGGATCGGGCAACCTGTTTGACGTTCGGTTTCGCAACATATCAATGTTTTGGTCAGGTGCAGAGCTCAACGAGTGTGGAGCCTCAAGTCATGCCGTGATGCTACTCCTACGGTACCTTGGGCCCTTGGCCCCGACCAACGTCTGACGAACGTGGCTTCTGCAATGGAAACTCGTCCAATATCTACGCAATGACAATTGTATAATCTAATACCATACCAGGTATCGTTTTGATGAGCCTACCGGTAGCCATTGGAATGGCGGGTACGATGTTTGTGATAATCGGGCATTCGTTCAGGTGTAGAGCTCCTCGGTCTAGGAGCAGAAATAATGTTGGGCACCCCCTGACATCATTGCTTGGCTCAAATAGATAACCATCGATGGAAATCATGGACCGAACACTAAGTTTGGTTGAAACACTTGCTGGATTTGTGACCGAGTATTCTTGTTTCTCGACTCAGTACAGAACGTAACAGACACACACACATCATCTCTTTATAGGGAGTTGATGTGGTTTGGTATCTGTTACAAGCCGTTTCAGTACGAAACCATATTCACGAAATAAAATGTGGTAAAGTTGAGCTACAACTCTACCCGTCTGCAGGAAGGTACGAAAAAACAAGTAAAACGATGTTATTCAAAGGTGTCTATTCTGTTTTAACACGCGCGGACGCAAAAACATCGGATGTTTTGCCTTGTGCCCGTCCGTCGCCAATAACGCCCTAATTGTGGAAACCCTTATTGGGGGTCGACCTCGCCCTCGTTGTGTGTCCCAACAGTCGGTTCAAATTTTTTTTTCGAGGTTGAGTTCAGAAATAAACCCAATAAACGAAATACGTAAGGAGTTCTTATTCTGTGTAAACGCATGGAGACTCAAGACAAGCGGTGGGTATGTCTCTGCCTTGCCCCTTCACGGTACTTCCCCAGTCGTGGAGACCCTTGTCGGTGTCGATGTTACCCTTCTCGTTACTGCCACCTTTGTTCTGGCAACCCTTGTTGTCGCCGTTGTCCCTGTCGCGTCTCTCAATGGAAGTGTTGGGTTTCATATCCTGGGTATGGATGTCGCGACATGCAGCAAACAATTCGACGGCGTTACGCGAAGGCGAGAATCGATGCGTGCTGCCATAAGGGTGCGCCTTTAGTTGTCTGAGGTTCCTCGTTTCTAGAAGATCCACGACGCACCAAGCTCCTGATAGTGAAATCATACGAAAGTGGAAACCGATGAACAATCCTCGTGTCCTAGGTATACAACCAATGCTTCTGTAAACATTGAACGTCATCGGGTATTTCCTGAGTCGAGGAATCCCGCCAGTCACGAGTATTTTCGTCCGAAAGAGGCACAGCACCGCTATCGTACCACGCGTCAACTGGATGTCATCACATATCCAAGCTACGGATGTCGATAAATGAAGTAGACATTTCTCGATGGCCTTGAGCGAAGTAAGAGGTGGTGTGTCTCAACCATCGTTATCAGACGGATGCTCGCTTAAGGAAAAAAGGACGCAGCACTTCTCAATTCCTACTACTGTGCGAGGATGAAAGTATGCAGGGTTCGACACCGGGTTGGCGGTCAAGGTGAATGATTTTGAAGTGACCATGGGCACAGGTTTTGACCTTCCTCGCTAGCTACAATTTTGTCTAGACCAGACCTGGTAAATGTGCCGGGACCAACGGCCAAGGTTACCGTACCAAAATGGTGGAAGGGAACCTCCGGAAGCGCGGGGTGGTACTATTCATCTTAGGCACAGAGTGTATCAAGCGGGGGGGTGTGGAGTTTTCATCGAAAGCCTCCGGCACGGTAGAGTTACTACACATCTGTAGGTCATGAGATTGTACAGCGTGTTTAATGGCAGTTTTTGGTTGAGATACACATCCCCTGGAGTGACGAGCTACTCAAAATATCAGAGATGCACACATCTACCGTGGAATGCGCCAAAGCAAGCATAGAGATTCCAGGGGATGGAGGGCAACACACACATTGGAGACGAACACGTGCATTGGAGACGAACACGCGCATTGGAGACGAACACGCGCATTGGAGACGCTACCGCACATGGAATGCTCGATATGTCGATGCATCCCACACCATTTCCTTGAAATCAGCACTCGTTCCACGGGGTGGGGGGTATTATACGCGCGTGTGATGCACGGCAGCTTATCGAAGGTTCGATTTGTTGACGAATCGAAAAATGCGATGCTCCACCCAACATAAATGCCTAGAGTTAGGCATTTGCTCACCGGCCTAATGTCGCACGACTCCGGACGACCCCACCCCTCAAGCCCTTGCTCGCCCGTCATACCACTCCGTCGGTTACCCCGAGCAATATGCAAGCAACGCATTGCGTTAGGGAGAGCCAGCGCCAGCAGGGATATGGATGGCATTGCGGCGCAGTAGCGGAAGCACATGCTCGCTCCGAACGCTTCGTAGACGAACCCTCCGATCACCGCCCCCAGTGCGGCGCCGAGTCCGTGGTGGAGGCCCGAGACGATTCCGATCACTGTTGTTTCCGAACCGGCTGTGGGTAACGTTCGGTCGGCGTGTTTGTTTGACAGGAACAATCGGGAGGAAGACAGAAGAAGAAACGCAGAATGTTCATTCGCGAATTTGTTCCGAAGATATAGTCGCGGGAAAAGAGAAAATTGAATACATGCTGTTCGTGTGCGTTTTTGTGATTATACCGGCATACCAGGTAGTCGGGAGGATGGGAGAGAAAGAGCTTTTCAATTTTTATACACGTTAGGGGCCTCCACAGCAAGGTGCAGTGATGTGCGAACTACGGGATCCCGACCACCGTTTCCGCGCCGGTTGAATTATTGCATTAGTGTCGAAAAATCACGTCAGCTGCGAGATCGAGATTTTTGTCGAAAGCCTTATTTGCCAGCAGCGTGTGAGACTACAATCGCGCGTGGTGTACGGGGCGTATGACTTCAAGAAGAATGTGGGTCTGTAGCCAGCTGTACGCATGCATAATTCATAAGCAGGCTTCGCGCAAGCCAAAGTACGACCAAAAACGAATACGCTACGGCCACGATGACTTCATTCAGAATCGGCTGTATGTATGCACTGTGCATGCGTGATGTTGTCCCACGCGTAAACACACGCAGGGTGGAGGAGCAGGAAACGGGTTACACGCTGAGTTGGGGGCATCTAGAGTACGGTAACGTTCTTCAGCATCAATCCAGAAATAGATTACGGACGAATGCTACGGTCGGTGCGCACTTATTGTAGTATTGTAGTAGTAAATGGTCACTCAGTTAAGGAGCTATTAACCTCACCCAAACACAAATGTGGACAAAAATTGAATGTGCATCCCGACGGAAAACCACATGGGCTAGGTATAGAAGGAAAAAAATGTTCCAATCAAAGAATGACGTGCCGACGACGTTGCGTTAAGGAACTCCTCATTCAGAAACCGTTTAGCCAAATAATTATACGGCTCTCGTAGCACCCGTCCTCGGCTGTTGGGGGAATGGCCAAATAAATGCCTGTCGTGCATCCCTCTCGTGGGAACGTCGGGGTATTCACCGAAATTGTCATGCGTCAGATAGTATTTGCTCGACGTTTACCGGGTGCAATTGCGTGGGCGTCTTCGATAGCGGCAGCTCGCACATTGAAGAACGGTACACGGTGCTGCCTGGGCTGTCGTTTCGCATGCATTACCAAGAGAACGGTATACAAAGCAGACGGGGAATATGGAGTTGGAGCCGTGACGCGCGCTGCGACAGGCGTACCACATTTTGGGGATATCGTTTTTGACTGATGTGGCTCCTCAACCAAGGAACCGTTTGATGTCGTTGGATGTTTGACTCGTGTTACGATTTAGGTATCACGTTTTGCCTGAAACGTTTCCTGAATGGCGGGGCTCCTTAACCCAAAACTGTCGGAATTTCGATACTTGCTTGCAGCAGTTCATCGTTGCTTACCTAAACCATGGAATTTTTCATTGGGTATCACTTGTAATTTTCACCCAAATCAGTTTTTCGGAGAGGTATAGAGCTCCTCAAGTAAAGCGACCCCAAAAACCAATAGGGTGCACCGAGACCGTAGCATGCCTAGGTCGTTAGATCTTTACAATATTATTCCTTGTATGCCTAGCTAGGTCCATGGGATTGTTCATCAGGTTGCACTTTAATATTCTTTCATCATCGGAGTCTGGGTTCGACATGGACCTCTTCAGAGAAGGAGCCTCAGAAAGTTAGAGTGCACCCCTATCGTACGCCACGTCATATCCATGGCACCGTGCAGCCCGATAGGAACTATACTCCGTGGTACCGGTGTACAGGTGTCGGGAGGGGAGCCAACCGCATACCAGTCTAACACCCACCCCATGGAGGCGTCCGCCAAACGATAAATGACAAGAATCAAAGGTATGCCACTCGTCCATCCACCTCGTGAGAATGGCCGGAAAACGAGCGTGTGATTGCCACGTGTCGGGAAATGTTTCATCAACGTTTACCTGGTGCAATTGCGTGTGCGTATTCGATGGTGGCCACCCACATCGAGGCGAAGGTGAGACCGTGTAATACTTCTGCCGGAAGCACCCACCACGGGGCTCGGAGCACCTGAAACGAACGTCAAAATCAATCCATGGGTACGCAGTTTGTGCTGTGCCATGGGACAAGCTCCAGTGCGGTATGTATGCCAGAAGGTGAAGATGAGATTAGCACGGTTTTCCAATTTCGGCTGCCGATGCATAATGAGATGTGTTGCACTCCGCACACGGGTGAGGCCGTGCAGCACTTCTGCCGGAAGCAACCACCACGGGATTCGAGGCACTTGGAACTAACGCCGAGACCACTCAACAACTGAGGTTTAAAATTGAGACAATGATGGGTTGTTTTGATCATGGTTTTTGTTCAGCAGGTATTTTTTCGAAAAATGTCAAACCTTCTTTGTTTTTAACACTACAAAGCCTTTTGATTTTCCAGGTTTTGGATTGCCTCGTATTCCAACCGCGGGGTTATTTCGCATTAACACAACCGCAGGAATGATACCCTTAACTCATGCCAAAATCTCCTCCCAGGCATGTAAGCCAGCCAAGGTGACGCACACACGAGTTTCTCATCGACATCGCCGCTGAATAACGGCCGAGATCTACCGACCTCGAAATAGTGTTGTGCTGGTAATACTGTAGCACCCGTCACGACCCACCCCAGGCTCACTCACCGAATAGTAGAGGAACCTGGCCAGAAATCCCATTTGAGCCAAGCGAGCTACGTTCCACGCTCCTATCCGTTTGATTATAGGACCTGAGATGTAGAAGAAGGGCACTTCCGCTAGGCACATGATTAGCCGGGATATCCCAAACAACATGTGAGAACCCCCCAGCTCTTCCAACCTAATATTGGAGAATATAAAATGTACTCAAGTATCAGAGTTTGAGTGGGTTGTGTCGTGTGATCAGGGCTAACGGGGCAGCGAAAACGCATTTGAAGTTACCAAAGTGTTGGAAACTCATCAATTGAGATCGAGATATAGCGCATAGGCCTCTCCACCGGGCACATCACTATCCAAACAGCGTGTGAGAGCTCTCCAGCTCTTCCAATCTGAACGGTGAGATGGAAGCAGCTATTACCCAAGTGGACATTGTGCGCGTTACATCGTGTAGTCAGGGTCAGTAAGGCACTCAGAGGTCGTTCCAGGTGATAAACGCGTGGGGAAACCATTAGCGGTTGGCGTCGGTGTGATTCTGAATGGAACGTATTTGTGGTACCACCGAACCAACATGAACTAAATATCTCGACGAATCCTCTACGCCGTACTCACGCAGTTCGCTCCCTTAGTATTAACTGTATGTCGCATTATCGAAGCGTACCGTTGAGGTAGTGCGGCGACTTGAGCTGCTCGGCATTATCCAAAATATGGGACATCGACCACAAATGAGATGTTCGCCGTTAGCTATTACGGTCAAAAATGCTTGGTACGCATTCTTTAGGACGGTCCAGATCAAGGCCACGGTAGGTAGTCCTTTAAGTCACTTTTGAGGCCACTTATTTCAGCGGCCCAGCACCGATCGCCCGAGTGTCTACCCTACATATTTGCCACTGGTAAGACTGTGAGCCTTGCGTGTTTCTCGTTATGCACCGTGACGTGTGCAGCAGTAGGGGTAGCAACGGTAGTACGGGTGCACCCATGGTTTCCGAGGCTGCTCCCCTATAATGTTCTATACCATCACCCAAAACAATGATTTTAAGCAAACAAAAACGAAGGTACATCCCGGTCAACGACCCCATGGCTTAGATATACTACGGCTTAGATATACTACGGAATGTGCTTGTAAAACATAAAAAGAGGCCATTCCAACGGTATTGGGCTAAGGATCTCCGTCGATCAGAAATATTTTGATCTTAAAATGCCACCCCTTTCGAAGCAGCCGCCCCGCCATGAATATATTAGGTTTACTCTTGTTTTTGCGTGAGATACCGGGCCGTTTGGGCTGGAGATCTAAAAAAGTCGTGAAAATGGGGTTACCCCCCCTCTGCCGTAACCCGCGGACCCGCGCTACGATAGAGGTAGCCCGTTTTGGCTGAAGTTTGTTCTGAATGACGGGTCGGCTTAACCCCAACTCGTCAGAATTTCGTTCATTTTTCTCGGAAATTTGTTTCGTTTGTGTACCTAGGCCATGGATTTGTTCATCGGGGAGCACGTTCAATTTCCTCCAAATCATTTTTTGGGTGAGGCATAGAGCTCCTCAAGCGAGGAGCCCCAGAAAGCAAATGGTGCACCTGTGTACCGTAGTGACGCATGCTACGATAGAGGCGCACGACATTTTTTCTGATTCTCTTCGCTTAGCGGAACTCTACAATACCTCTCCCAAAAAAACTGATTTTGGGGGAAACCAACAAAAAAATGCTAACACAGATGAAAAATCTCATGGCCTAGGTACATACTGGTAGCACTTAACTATTAATACTGTAAAAACATAACTCAAATTCCGACGATTTTGGGTTATGGAGATCCTTTGTCCAGGAAACGTTTCAGCCAAAAAACCTGTTACCTCTATCATTGCACGCGTGCCGTGTCGTGCGTGAACAATATTTTGTCTAGGACGCTTGCTACGACAGAGGTAGTACTTTTTTTGTCGATTTTTCTTACCGAATGACGGGACTCCTTCACCCCCATAGTCGTCGGAATGTCATTCTTTGTTTTGCAACATGAACGTTTTGTATATACCTATAGACGAATGGGTTTTTCATAAGGTTGACCTTTCAGTTTTTACTCAAAAAGTCAGTGTTTGGGTGAGGCGTAGGGCTCCTCAAGTGGGGAGCCTCAGAAACCAAACGGTGCGCCTCTACCGTTGCACATAGTGTATACGGCACCTTTTGTACCTATCCTAAGCGATACACGCATTCTCCTGAAGGGGTGTGTCGAAGTTTCCTGAAACTCCTTCATTAAGAAGGTGGTTTACACCTCAACAACAAAACTGTATTTGAGCTAAAAAAAATAAGAAAGTGCATCTAGATGAACGATTCCATGGCCTAGGTACAACGACATTTTGTTTGATAAACGCCAACATTCGGGACTCCACTTATATTGGATAGTTCTTGATTAGAGGACCCTCTTCGGTCAGACTAATTTTGCCAAAAATGTGCTACTACGAGCACTCGTCGATACCTGATGAACAGGAACGTGTCGATGACGCTACTCGCCATTCCGCTGAGGACTACGGCCGTAAAGAAGGAGGCAGCGTCTACCGTGCGCAGGGCACGCCATACACTGGTAGACGACCCCGTAGCATCGTCCGCGTCACTCTTCGCCCGCCCTAGTTCCTCATCACCCTTTTCGGCACGACTGACACCCTCTGCTTCTCGAGTCTTGCCAGGTCGTCCTTTGTCTGGGAGGTTGCCGATAGGCGGCGGTTTACTGTCAATGTCGGCAAGTGTCGTTTTGGTGGTAGCTGCAGCGGTACCGGCGGTGGTGGATTCTGTAGGCGTACCACAACCCCCGTGTTCGGTCTTATTGCTCCTTTCGCCATGGCCTTCGGCACCGTCGGCCAGCCCCTCATCTCTGGCGATGGATACAGACAATGGGTATGGCAGTGGGGGCGTACTCATATGTTTCCTGCTTTAGGTACTTGACCGTTGACTACGCAACCCTTTTCTGACGGAGCACGCTTTAAGGTCATTCGCATTTTCAGCGTCCAATGGCCACTTTGCCGGGAGTGTTCCCTCCCTGTTTGTACTGCCGTTTCAAACGATTTCGCAGGCATCCCCGGTTAGGCGAATTCGAGTTAACACCATCCCTACACACAAAGGACACCAGTAACGGCTCAGCTAGCGCCAAGGCGAAAGCATCAAAGCCTCAGAGATAGCTTCGACCTTTTACGTCGGTCAGTGGTTATACCACCAAGCAAAAGCACGCGAAGAAACGCACGCCTTGCCTCTTGAAATCCCTCCCAACCGCTGGTGGCTTTCACGAGCGCTACGACAACGGTCGCACATTTTTGTCAAAATAATTTCTGAATGGCGGGAGACCTCCGCCAAAATCGTCGGGGTGTCATTCTTTTTTCTTTGCGATACGTACGAATGCGTTGTACGCCTAGGCCATGGAAGTTTTCGTCGGGTTGCACGTTCGTCGTGCTCAAAAAATGGTTTTGGGTGGGGTATGCAGCTCGTAAGGTGAGGAGTCTCAGAAAAAACATAGATGCACCTCTACCGCAGCGTGTGTCTTTTTTTTATGGGAACCCAGGTTGGTGTAACAAATCGCGATGACCGTTAGGGACACAATCTAAACCACGGAATATTTCAACTATTTGTCCGTCGGTGGTCGAAAAGGGCAGGTGGCAACCGAACATAGAATACAAATCTTTACTGTTGGAATCCCTTTCCCACCGTCGAAAATCCCGAAGATATATAAATTTATTATTGCCGATGGGAAACCCACTCTACTAGCCGCAAGAGACGTAATCATCAGGATGAACACACCATCAAGCATAGTACGTTGGTACTGTTTGATTACTGTTTGATTACTGTTTGATTGTGACTGGACGCACGCTACGGTAGACGTGCATCTATGTTTTCTGAGGCTGCTCACTTGGGGATCTCTTTTATCAAAATTACAAACTGGTTCGGAGACAAATCAGAAGTGCCCCTCAATGAGCAATCCCGTGCCCTAGGTATACAACGAAACATATTGCAGAAAGGTCGATGAATTCCTGATGACTTCGGATTAAGGAGCCCCGTCGTTCAACAAACCGTTCAAACCATAAAAGGGCTACCTCTATCGTAGCGCGCATCAGTGACCATATCGCCAACAGGTACGCGAGTACTTTCTCACCTTGGCTCTTCGAATTCCTCGCACCCGGCCGAGCTCAAGCCAATGGGAACCCCGGTGGCCGCAACAATCGTCATGATTGTCACGACCACAAAGGCAACCATGATTCCCCCGTAGCTCCCGCTGCTAGCGTCAAGAACATAGCCACCGATAGCCGAGGCCACCCCTAGTCCGAGTGGCGCCCACGTCCTCAGCTTGCCGAATCTATAGTTAAAAAAAAATAGCGGCAGAGGCATGTAAAATCACAAGTATGTATATGTGGAGGCGAAATACTTTTCATATTTCAATGTTCGAGCGAGACCGTACTTGGAGTGTCGAAGGCATAGCCATCGATGGCCGAGGCAACTCCCAACCCGAATGGCGCTCACATCCCATATTTTGAACCTGGTGTTGATAGACCGAAACTAGACGCATGCCGGTAAATGAGAGAAAATGTGACACGTGATGCGATAGAGGTGGTACTTTTCAGTCCATAAAGGTTGGTATCTGACTGGGGTCTTCCACCGAAGAACTACTCATATTGTCGGTAGAATGTCACAAGCGGTTTACCCCATTTCTTGTTACGCATGTCGGCCATGGCATTCTTCGCAGGATTGGTAGCTCACTCGTGCTTTTCCGCGCTTCGGCTGAGGTCTAAAGCTCCTCGAGTGAGGATCCACAGCAAACAATACGTGCACCGCTACAGGAACATGCGTCACACGATAGTGTCCTGAATTCATCCAGGAGAAGCGATGAAGGTGATACGTTAAGGATGAGCGTTGTGCGAGTCGGCAGCACTAGCCCGAACTGGCCGCGTAAGCTTGGTCGGGCGAGCTTGTTGAGGACGGTCGGGCCTAGTAGCACCCGCCCCGCCTCTTACTTATGGTGCACCTGACAAATATCGTGCTACCATTGTGCCGTGGATTGTTCGTGGTCGGCCAAAACAAACTGAAGCCCACGTGCCGTAGTGGGGAGGGGCGAGAGCAGGCCGCCCTGTGACCCCGAATGTGAGTTACGCCCGAGTGAGGCAGAAGGAGAAAAAGAGGACGCATGCTACGATAGGTATTCACCCGAAACGTCTGAGGGTTCTCCTTCGACGAGGTCTACAATAAACCCGAAGGCGGACGGCGATAAAATTACGAAACGGCAACCCGACGAAAACTCCCATGGCCTACTAGGTATACAACAAATTATAGTTTAGAAACACATCGACAACGGGTACTTTTTCAGTTTAGGGGGCCGGTCGACCAGAACCGGTTTTTGGCCATAACGTGATATTTATACCCCTGTCGCAGCACCTATCTGAATGCCAACAAAAACAAATTGGACACGGGTTATGCTAAACGTGTCTCTGTTTTGCTATTTGGCTCCTCGCTTGAGAAGCTCCACACCTCACCCCCAAAAAATATATTTCTTTTTTATTTAGAAAAAATATAAATTACACTCGTACAGCTGTGAGATCTAGGAAATCTCGTCGAAAACTCAGCTTTGCAAGCTGTGTGTGATACTCCGATCGCGCGTGTTTTATACGGGGTGTGTGTGTGTCCTTGAGTAAGGTTAAAGCGGAACCCGATGACCAAGCTCATGGCCTAGGTATATTAAAAACCTTCAGCTTGCAAAACAAGAACGGCATTCCGACGGTTTTGGGTTGAGGGGTCCCGTCATTCAGAACTTGTTTTTTGCCGAACAATGCTACCTCTATCCCCTAGCACGCGTTTTTGGATCACAAAAATATACCGAAGTAATGCATATTGTACATACACCACGTGTGATGGCTTTGGCCACGGTGCCAGCAAACCATGACGTACGTGGTCGTGAGATGCGAACCAAGATACGGGTGCACTTGTTGTAAAACATCTTCTCTGAATGACGGGGGTCTCCATATCCCCAATGTCTCCGAAACGGCACATCTTCTCTGAATGACGGGGGTCTCCATATCCCCAATGTCTCCGAAACGGCATTCTAGTTTTGAAATATAATTCGTTGTTGTATACCTAGGTCATGGGATAGTTCACTCGGTTTGCGCTTTCACAATTTTTGTCTACAGTAGTTTTGGGTTTTTGGGTAAGGTTCAGAGCTCCTCAAGTGAGGAGTCTCCGAAACCAATCGGTGCACTTCTGACGCCTGCTACGGTAGAGGGTAGAGGTGCACCATTCTTTGCCTGAGGCTCCTCACGTGGAGCGCTCTATATACCTCTCGCAAAAGAACCGATTTGGGGAAATGCAAACATGCTACCCGATGATCAATCCCATGGCCTAGATATACAACGAACAAAATTGCGAAAACATAATGAAGCTACGACGATTTTTGGTTTGAAGAGCCCCGTCAATCGGAAAAAACGTTCCGACAGAACGCGCCACGTCTATCGAAGCACGCGACCTCTACCGTAGCGTGCTTCGTGACTGACCCGATCGCGCCGAACGAATGCCTGGCGCCCGAGTCGACGATGCTGTTGGCGGGCTCAGCGGTGATGGAAACCAATACTTCCAACGTCGCCAGTGTCAGAACACTGCCAGCGACTAGCACCAATGGCCGGGAAATCCCGAAAAGAACAAGCAGCGCATACAGTACCTTCAACGGAAGAAGCAGCAACGTACGGCGTAAGGCGGGGGCAGGCACGCGTTAAACCTACCACAATTGATGGGTACTTGAGAAAACGATTCTTTCGGTGGACGTGTTATAGCGTGTGTACCTCTGCTTAGTGATAGAAACCGTTTACTTCCAACGCCGCTAAATGCTAGAACACTTCCAGCCATTTTTTTTTTTTTTAGCCATTGACACCAAATGGTCAGCAAATGCCGAAACCAACAAGAAGCGCATACAACACCTTTTCGGAGAATGAGAAACGCGACGTAAATTATAAGGCAAGGATAGTATCTTTCAAGATAGCAACAGCGACGTACAGGGCAAAGCGAGGGTAGGCATGCTTCAAATCTACACTAAGATTCTTACAAGCTGCCATCAATATTTCATGGCAACGTTCCTGATGGTATCATCGACGCACGGGGTAAATGCGAGGGTGACGGTTGCGAAAAAGCCCACAGCAGAGCCTACAGCACCTTTACAGTGGCAACAACGCCGTCCAGCGTGATACTAGCGTTGGCCTGCGTTAAACGTACCCGATCCATGGACTTCAGTAGGCTGCATTTGGTGGCTTGACAGCACCCTCTAATATGGTAACAGCAACGTACATCGCAAGGGTAGGGTAGGCCAACGTTTTATGCCTTCACGAGTTGAGGACCTTAGCAGGCTCCTCTTGGTTGGGGTGAAATCACTTGTGTGCACGTAGGTCCGCCGCTTGAGCTTCGATGTACACCCCGCCGAAAGGTATTGCTTTTTCCATGACAAATGACTCGAACAAAATCAATATGTGTGTGCAGCACGAACATCAACGTCGAGCACTCGTACAGCAATCTAAGAAGGAGAAGAAATCCATTTGAAATGAAGTAAGCAGACCCTCTGAAAAATGCGTTGCACCCGCACCGTAGCATGCTTCTTCAGCAACACCAAACACCTGCCGACTACAACTATTTGACGCACCTGCTTGTGCATGCCGCTTTTGTCGACCAAGGTGCAGACGGCTGGCACGGCAAAAAACGAAAGCGCTGGGCGGATGGACCCCAACGCGCCGACTTCAGCATCTGTTCGGGGAGAGGGGGTGGGGGCGGGGAGGGTATTCATCTGATGCTTGATGCGTGCTACGGAAGATGGACCATCGTTTAGGCCAATTGGTTTCTGCATGGCGGAATTATCAACTCCGGAACTATCAAATGTATTTGGAATCCCGTTTGTGTTTCCTAACTACTTGTAGTTTTACACCTAGCCAATGGCAATAATGTCCATCGATATTAAGTGAACGTTGCTTGTCAACGTCGAGTTATAGGTGAGGGATGGAGCTCCTGAAGTGAGGATCCTCGGGGAAAATGATATGCACCTCTAGCGTAATCACGTGTCGCTTGTCCTAATGCTTTGGGCACTGACCCTGCATCCCTTTCGAGACGATGCACGAA
>JAYJMJ010000002.1:4068526-4079176 GCA_036873875.1 Laminaria ephemera
AGAGCCTGCTAAGTGACCCCGGATCTGAGTTACGATTAGGGAGGGAGAAGGAGAAAGAAAAAGTGCGAAGATAATAGTTGGGATGAATGAGCAAAAAAAAAAGAAAAAAAGAAAGGTATGCGGCGGCGTGGAAGCGAGCTACACACGAGTCTGTGGCGGATGCACTGCTGTTTTGTGGAAGAAACCCCCGGGGCGTTTTCTCCCGGGGCCTTTTTTTTTTTTTGACGAAGTCCCCCCTACCTCTTTGTTCTCCCCGGGGACAACGTTTTACTGAAAAAAAAACGCTCGCCCCAGGGGGCGTTGACAGAGGATATTATGGTAATCAGGGATGTACGTTACGGCGTTTCGCGTAATTACGCGTCACGAAGGCCCGCCGTACATAACAAGATTTTTTGTCGTAGCAAAATTGTTTCCCCTATCCCCGGTACGAAAAGCCCTCCACATATAGTGGAAACCCATTGGATACAATATAGCAGCGTAACAGCAGCGAAGGCAACAAGGGCAGCACACAGCGCAGAGAGCGCAGCGCACAGCACGCAACACACAGCATGGCTGAAGGCTGGTCCTCCTCGTGGGGGTGCCTGGGTAGTTCGTCTTCCAATCCAGTCCCTCTACTGACATCCGAGGACACACAGGGGGGCATGAGAGGCTTCTCACGTTCGTTCGTGACCGTCATAAAAGGCAGCCCTTCGCACTCGAGTGTGTCTGTCAAGTGCAACATGTGCAGCAAATCGTTCGCAGGCATACCTTTAACATCTTCAGTACGAGTAGTACCTCGTATACCTGACACTTGACCATCGTGATCATGGAGCATAAGCAGGTAACCGCGTACACTTTTTTTTTTTTTTGCGATTTTTGTGTTTTAGTGACTTTATCATGGATACACTCGATAACCCGGGGATTATTATGTTTCATCCCCGGGTTTAGCCGTAACAGCCGTGCGTAACAAGAAAAGCTGATTTGCCGTGATTTCAATTTCCGCAAATCTGCCGTAGCGTACATCCCTGCTATTTAATCGACAAGGATGGTGCCGCGAGAGAGTCGTGGTGGAGCTGTCCATTGCTAACCGTGCTGTCTCCCCACCAACAACTGACTGATTGACGCCTCCCGTGCTTCATTCAAGCCGTGTATCAGCACTACAGCAGTACGCTACATAGCAGCACAACCCTAAGAAACAGATCAATAAGAAAGGCAGGCAGATATTTACAGGAATATAAGAAATCCGGGAGGCGTTATACTGATGTCAGTGTAAACGCACCCTCTCCCAAATAAGGACCCAGCCTGGATCAGTTATTGTTTTTGTTTTTTTTTGTTGGTCATCCCATCTATTATCTTCGCAATTTTACTTTCTCGTTCTCCCTCCCTAGTAGTCGTAACTCAGATCCGGGGTCACTTAGCAGGCTCTTCTCTCCCCACTACGGTACGCGCCTTCATTTTTATCGCGAGAAGAATTCAGCACTTTCTTCCCTCGTCGACTCGCATCGAATTGCGCTTACCCACGCTATAAAGCGCTCTCGGCAGTTGGTGTCTCAGAAAAAGATCTCCATACCGAGATTCGAACCCGCGACTCCAACCTTAGTAGTCTTCGAGGTACTTTGACCACCGGGGCGACCGGCTTACAGTATTTCTGCCTAATAAGAAACAGATCAATACGAAAAGCAGGCTGATATTTACTGGAATTTGTAGAAGGCACCCTCTCCCAAATAAGAAACCCAGCCTGGGTCGGTCGGTATTTCTGTTTCATATAATTAGTACCTTGGTACCTGGTATTAATAGTGTCCTGTGTACCGCTGCATACGTACGATATGATATGGCAAACGGCAACATCGGGTTTCTGGGGACAACTGACTTGGAATTAGTGTGCGATAGCTTCTCCAGTTCTACGTGAAAGATTGCCCACAGGGCGCCTCTCATAGGTATCGGCACCATAGCCTACCCACCTGCAGTCTCTTGAACTTAGCGAGCGCCATCTCCTCGTCCAGCAACTCCACTCCAGCTCCATACAGTGCAGATATAGTTGTTTCCCGCCATGGCGCCACTCCCCAGCGACCCACCCTGCTAGTGCTGCATTGCTGCCGGCCACAAGTCGTATCAGCCGCTGATTTAGCCTTGACAACTCGAGTCGATACCGGAGGCGAAACAAAAGCCGAGCACATAGAGCCCGCTAGAGTACACGAGGCCAGCACGAAAGCAGTCGGCCACCGTGGCCTTACCGCCGCATGTGCTCGAGGAGTGTCCATCGCAGCTAGCATTCGGGTACTTGCGTTGGGTTCCTGTGGTTATGGAGTCTAGGCCGGTGCTACGGCCAGCAGCACTAGCAATGACTGCGTCCGTCCTCCGTGACGTGAGTAATTCCGCCGCATTTCTGATGTTTATTTGGTGGTTCCATGTTTTCTGCTTTCCACACGGAAAAGTGCAAGAAAAGTTATTTTTCCATTCGTACCAGGTACTTTATTCTAAGGTAGATGTTTTCTTACTTGCGCTGTGCGTATTATAGGCTCGAAAGTGTACGTGGGGGGTGTAGATTCTGTAGATCAGGGCATTAATAAGCTGTTGCGCAGTTGCGCAGGCGCAACTGTTTGGTCGGAATTGCTGTTTTGCGCAACAGGCGCCGGAAGGCGTGGTGCGCGCAGCGTGTTTCGCGCCGGCGGAGGTGAGAAAAAAAATTGAGGCACCGTTTTTGTGTTCGCCGTAGGAGAAAAAACGTCCAAAGGCGTCTAAATGCCCGTAGTCAAGCGGTTTTCGGGCGTATATTCACGCATGTATTGTGAAAAAAGTTATTTAGGCGTACAAACGCACGTAGTCAAGTATTTTCGGTCGTTTACTCACGCATAAATCGCAAAAAAAACACGCCTTCAACCTCGTGTTGCGCTTCGCCCAACAGACGCCGGAGCCCTAATTTTAATGCCCTGCTGTAGACTACATGATGAGGCAACACATATAATACCTGGTATATCATAACATGCGCGTAACATACGTAGCATGCCCTCGCTCGGACTGACTGCTGTGATAAAGCCCACGAAGTGTGTTGCTTCGCGTAAGCTCGTTCTTCACCGACAGGAAACTGAGATGATCGGATGTACCGGAAAGCATTATTTCAGTTTTCAGTACTCTGTGCCATTGCCGTATGTATGTGCCTCTCGTTACACATGAACCACCCATGAAGCATGCATGTATCGTCATGTTTCGCGATGTTGAGGATATACAACCGACAACAGAACCTTAGATACTTGCCGCATTCCAAAGAAATCAAAGCCATTATCTAGCCATCCAAGCAACATCGTCCCACGCACACATATTTGTAGCGTATAAAGTCGCCGGTAGGCAGGCCCTCTGGGTGGTTTCGACCAAAGTGCGTGAAAAGAGGTACGTTTCTCATATTGGCGTAGATTTGCCATTTTCAACAATAAAATCTACGTCCCGCGATTGAGTGAAAACTACAAGGCTGACAGAGGCCCCCCTTGACGCGCCACCCTTGACGCCCCCCACATGTGGAGAGAGCCACCGTATAACACGCAAGATAACACACCCGCTGGGACGAAGTTCAGAGCCGATTTCCTCCAAAACAAGGGGGGCACACAAAACGAAAATGGTGGCCTTGGCAAGATCTTGTCGAGATCTTTCCATTGACGCATCGCTTAGCGTTTGCACTCTCTCCGCTGTCGAAAAAAGCAGCCTCGAAAATCGTTCGAGAGGGTGTGTCATCTTGCTTGTTACCAGGTATACTGTACACAGTCATAGTGGGGAAAGCCGGGGAGCATCCTCCGGTTCGGTCGCATACAATAGGAAATACCGTTCTCTCTGTGCTTGGGTCTGTGTACGCAAGCCCTTTGGGGGCCCATTTATTTCGACCAAAAACACGAGAGGCGAGATCTTATCAGCCATCTAGGAAGAGCGTGCAGCAATACGAGTGTCAGCATTCTATGCGAGTGCAGTGTACCTCCTAGAGTTGCGCCCCTACCCCAGCAGCCCCCCCAGCAGCCCGGGCTGCTTCGTGTTGTAATCGTCATTGTGTACGACATGTTTTCCCTTTGAAATCCTTGCTTAGGGTGTAGGAGCAGGAGAGAGAGGGAAAAGACCCTAAAAGAGGTCCGCTTACCGTAACCTCGGTCCTAAAGACAGCCTTTTCTAGCGATCGGGAGCGGGACCGGCGGGGTTCGAGTCACATGCGTCCGATGAGCGCAGACACGGCGGTAATCACCGACGTTGTCATTACCGCACTGGTCGTGAAATGCCTCACGCCATCGCTGCTAGAGGGGGGCGATGGCGCTGCCAGAGACGCGCCTATTCGTATGCGTGTGCGTGTGCGTTGTCTTCACATCAAGCTGTTCTACCCAACGATATCAGCAGCACACCTGGTGTCCGTCCTGATTCTTCAGAGATACAAATTATGTGGTCACAGAGTGTAAAACAGAGAAACCAAAAATAAACGCAAACGAATAGAGGAATACAAATGAAATGTCAGCGTACTAGGTACGAATAACGTCAACTTCAAGTTAGTTACGACTTACTGTGACTACGAACACGTAGTGTATCATCCCCACTCCAAGTCGATGGGGGAGGCCAGAGACGGGGCGCAGCGGACGAGTGAGTCCTTCTCGCTCTTGGGTCGAACGCCTGCCTAATGACTACCATGAAAAACGAAAAAATACGAACATTTGCACGACCATTAGCCAGGCTATCCAAAGAAAACCCCAACCAGAATGATTTGTAGCACGGTAAGTGTTGGCATAGCGTCGGGAGACAACCGTCACCCGAGTACGACGGAACCCCAGGCTGATTTCTAAATACAGGCCGAAAACATTGCACTCGTTAGCCACGGCGGGAGGGACATCCCGTTGTCGCTGGCGCATTAAGCAAGCCCAGCCCAGCGATCTCTTTGAAGCCCCTCGGTCGTCAGATAGGGGCAGAAGAATTACAACTTAGTATGCCTGTTGACCCGGGTTTACTGGAGAGTGTCACCGCCCGGTTTTGTGGATCGGGGCGCCAGGCCTCGGCCATGCAAGGAGTGGTGTAACTGGTGTCTGTGGTAGTTAGACGAGTAGGTCCTCTTACTGTCCGATCGACATCGAAGGCGAACGAGAAAGCGCGCGCCTAAGGTTGCACACGTCGGACAGATTAGATCCCCATTCATGGTCTATGTCAATCAGGTGAGATAGGTCCCTGGTTTATATGATATGCAATGGCTTCCAGATCATGTTGCCAGGTGAGAGCCGTGTGTTTTTTTTTTTTTTATCATCACTTTCACTTTCCAGCTCACTCGAAAGAGGTTTTACCTTCAGCGACCTTCTGGACAAGCCGTGGTCGCAGGTGTCGTCCCTTCTCCCCCCCCGTACGTGCCTTCATTTTTATCGCGCATAGGGTTCAGCATTCCCACTTCTCAGCTTTTTATGCTCGTCGATTTTCATCGAATTCTTGCTAACTCACGCTCTCGCGCTTTCCACTAGTCAAGTTTTTTCGCAAGAAAAAGTCCCTACGAGCACGAGTATGCACTCGGGAGGATTCGAATCAGCATCATTGACTTTAGTAGGGACGATATTCACCTACTACTACACAGGGAATATGTAAGAGCGTGTGATCTGCATGATCTAGCACATATTTCTTGGGTTGGATCTGTACTGCACAGATTCTGCACAACATATCATATCGACAAATGTATGATATACCTGGTAGATGATCTAGATCGTGATCTGTCCGATGTGTGAAAGGTTGCACCGAAGGGTGGCTTTGGCTTCGGAAGGGAACGCTGGTTCACTCCCGATGGCAAAACATAGCAAGCGATCAATACAATACGGTTCGCCAATTATTACCTCGCTGTTAACTTCGCCTCAGCATGCACCGTGCGCCACCCAACAAGGGGCGGGGACGAAGCACACGATACAAAAATAAAAACACTACCGCGATACAAAAAAACAAAACTCTACCACGCCTAGCTAAAGGCAAAGAAACCTTTGCCGCTCCAGTGCCACTGTCACGCTCCAGATACATCGGGAAATGGTAAGTTCCACTTCCCCGGTTTGCTATTTTGAGCGTCGTCGTGTCCTTTCCGAAAGTCGCCGTACTGAGCCTGCAAAGTGTGCAACAGTAGCAAATTTCCCGGAGAGTTGGGTCGGGCGGTAGCCATGTTAGCTCTCAGACGCGTGCTGCATAGGGATAGTACGTTTTGACAATACTGTAATAATTCTGACTGACGGGGCTCTTCAACTAACAAACTACCCAACATCGTTGGGATTTCATTTGGGTTTTACAACATGATTCGTTGTATGCCTAGGCCATGGGATTGTTCATCAAGTTAAGCGCACTTCCTCTTAAAAAATTGGCTCCTCAAGTGAGATGGTCTCGAACAAATCAATTTCACCCCTGCCGTCGCTTGCGTCCTCGAGCGCATTGTAATGACAACGTACAGTGCAAGCTATGTTGCAGCAGTAGTGCGTGTTAGCGCATGCATTGTCGCAAATAACCCCTCCACATATAAAAACAGTGTGGCCCCTGGTGAATGGACCGATGACCCGAGCTACTACGGTAGGGCGGATAACGCTGTTTCACTACCGGATATAGGCCACTATTAATAGCGCGAACGATGATGTACTTTACTCGAGAACGCGAGCGCAACAACTAATTATATGTTGGTGAATTTCGCCAAACAAACAAAGCACAAAAGCGTAGGACTTCCAAATAAATGGGGAAGAGACTCGCGCGGGAGGCCCGAGCCGCTGAAATACGAGGCCGTAAAAGTGCCCCCCTACGTACGCACATGGTGCGGAAGTGGTTCTTAGTAGGATGAAGCTCACCCTTCATGCGACTCGCCGAACATCTCACGGCGTTTCGCGCTTGGTGCACGCGATGTTTTGCCTGGTCGGTGAAAACCCGACGTGCTCCGTCCCGGCATTGTAGGGATGCGAGGGTCTACTTCTAGTATGGTCTTAAGACTAAGGCTGTGCATGAAATGAGTACACCCCCCAGCAGTCCAGGCTGCTTCGTGTGGCCGACGCTGCAACCCCCTACCCTAGCCGTTCAGCCTGCTTAGTGTGGCCAATGCTGCAATACCCTACCCCAGCAGCCCGGGCTCCTTTGTGTGGCAGACTGTAATCGTCATTTAGCTTCCCCCCGTTCAAGTCCAACCGGGTTTAACTTAGGACCCCTTCAGAGCTGTACCCAGGTTTTAGGGACCAACTTTCTCAAATCTGAGTCGAATGCGACGAAACAAACTGTTAAGACGCAACGTGGCGACCACCAAGCCTGTCCGACACCAACCGCCCCCCTTCGTTTCCACTTACACCCCTTTGCTCTCGTCTCTGCTGCAACAGCGTCTGGTCCAATCATTTTCGCTCTACCTCGCGCTCAACTGTAGCGCTTTCTGTACCCCTACTCCCCACCCCTCCCCCAGCTTAAAATGATGGGTGTCTTCTCCTTTCTCCTTCGTAATCCCACCGGTCTCGCCACCGATTCGCTCGACCATTCTCGCCACCCATTTTGCTCAATCGTTTTTGCCACCCATATCGCTCAACCATTTTTGCCACCAATTTTGCCAAACCATCTTTGCCGATCACTAGTTCAACCATTTTTGCCACCCTTTCGTTCTGCCATTTTTGCCAGCAGTATCACGCAAGATAATACACCGGGCGGAATTCAGAGCCGATTTTCTCCAAAGCCAAGGGGGCACAAGCAACGAAAACGGCGGCTTTTGACGAGATCTTTCCATAAACACGTCGCTCGGCGTTTGCAATCTACCCTTTGTCGAGAACCTCCGCTCTCAACTTCGTCCGAGGGGGTGTGTTATCTTTCGTGCTGTAAGCGGTACCTCAACCGCGGTGTCGACGTCACAAGCAACAGCAGTTGAGAGCGGCCAAAAACACGACCAGCAGCAACAGCACCCCCTCAGCACTTCAATCCACTGCGACCCCATTTGGGGCACAAACAACTCGGAAATAAGCGCGTGGGTTGTTTTTTTGCAGTAGTAGAAAGAGGTTAGGGGAGCCATGTCATCTACTTATACCTCCAACGCATCCCCCCCCCCCGGACTCACGTCGCGCTCCACCCCCGGCGTCACGTCGATTAGTGCTCCGTACCGCCTGCGGTCTAGCCTTCACCTTGACGACGCACTGAGGCGGCCCGTGAGAACCCCCGTACATCGGAACACCACCCCCGGTGGTAGCTAAACCCCCTACCCCCGCAGACAACGCCTGAAGGGCGTCTGGTTCTTCATCTTCAATGGAAAGCTCGAGGTCTATAGCGGTCTGTAAGCAAAAGCCACAGCTCTGCGAGCCTCCTATCGTGGTACGGAAGGGACGAGGGCGTACGTGCACGCGACGGCGGGGGGGTGTGTTCATCGTACCATGCATGGCCGCAGTCCATAGGACCATAAACCCTCGCATCCCTACAATGCCGGGACGGAGCACGTCGGGTGCCACCGATCGGGCAGACATTAGCGTGAAGCGCCGTCAGGTGTTCAGCGAGGTACATGAACGGTGAGCTGCATCCTACTAAGGACCGGTTGTGAGAGGAACTTCGGCACCTTGTGCGTACTTTCTTGCATGTGGGTGACATCGAATCACTTGATTTATCATTGCGACGGGGGGGCGAAAACTAAAACTAAAACAAACACTTAGATTAGATTAGATTATAGATTAGAGTTCGCAAATTCACAAGGAATAAGGGACATGCGCGGACGACGAACTCCGCAGCTTGCAAAGTTGAGTATCGACCGTTCAATCGGCAGAATCCATAGCCCTGACCATGTTAGGGTCGTTCCTAACGAAGGCATAAAAATCACGATTCGTGACATTTTGAAATCCGGAAAAGTCACGTTTTCAAAAATGCAATCACGAAAACTCACGTTTTTCTTGGCACGAACCGTGAGATACTTTTTTCGCAGTCACAAAAGTCATGGCCAAAAAAGTGCTAACCCTATCGTGGCACACGTGGTCGGTACGACATACCGTCAACACTCAAAATAGTACACCCCCTCGGACGAATTTCCGAGCTCAACTTTTTGACAGTAGGGGGCGTGCAAACGCCGAGCAATGCGTCTACGGACAGATCTCGACGTGATCATTCCAAAGCGACCGACCGTTTTCGTCGTGTGCCCCCCTCATTTTGGCAAAAAAAGACTTGAGAACATTATCCCAGAGGGTGTGTTATCATGCGTGTTATGCGGTATGTTAGTGTGACACGAGCGAGCGTAACCTACCTCTGCATTTGGGCCCCTTCCCTCCTCCTAGCGAACCCTGGCAGACGGTTCGCCCGCCTACGAGCAGGCCCTCCGCGCATTCGACATCGCAAACCTTGCGCCCCATAGGGTCAAGGATCGCACCCCGACCATGCTCCTGAGGGTAAGTAAGAAAATGAGTACCATGGTAAGTAAGTGAGTGGGTAGGTGGGTGACAGAGAAAGTGAGTGAGTGGGTGAGTGAATAAGTGAGTAAGTGAGTGGGTTGGTTAGCAAGTGAGTTAAGTGAGCGAGTGAGTGAGTGAGGAGTAAAGTGAGTGAGTGAGGAGTAAAGTGAGTGAGTGTGAGTGAGTAAGTAGGTACCATGGTAATCAAGTACATAAGCAGGTAAGAAGGTAAGAGAGTACGGCAAGTAAAAGTGAGTGAGTGAGTGAGTGGGTTAGTGAGTAAGTGAGTGAGTAGGTGAGTGATGTAAGAAATGTAAGTGCGTGAGTGATTTGAGTGATTTGAGTTATTTGAGTGAGTGAGTGAGTGAGTGATACTTCTCCTTACATACGGCTTAACTTAAGTTGGTCATACAGTCCACCAGAAGTGCACAAACACACGGCGCGGCTTCGACAAAATAGTCGACAGTGTCCACAATAACTCATTACATCCTCATTCCGAGATATTTCCCAGACGCTGCTGGTGCTGCCGGTGCCGATGCTGCCCAAAAATATTATATGCGCAGGCGCCTGCGGAAAAATTATGTGCAGGCGAATACTAAAAGCCTGCTGTAGGCGTTGTTGGCGACGGTTTGGACTGCATACAAAAATGTGGTCCTTCACTCCACCCACTACCCTACAATCGACCATACCAGAGTATGAAATTGTCACATTCCCGAGTATCTAAACCCTAACCCTAACCCAAAAAACGCCCGAAAAAGTGAGTTGGAGGGTAAGACTTCAGGCTAGACTGCGTTCTAAAGTGGGGCATCAATGTTTGCAAATAAATTTTCCGCAGGCGCCTGCGCATATACTTCTTTTGGATGTTGCCGATGCTGCCAGTGCTGGGCGCCTGTAGAGGCGGGGTCGAGGTTGGAGTTAGGGTTAGGGTGGTGGTCTAAAGTAATGTTTTGGGCAATTTTCGAAGTTTTCGTTCTCACAACACTGGAACCACACGCGGGCCACGCCAACTTCCTCGATTTCCATTATTTATGTCACGGAATAAACAATAAATCGAAAAAATTGGCCGAATTTTTCGGGACGAAGTTCTATGGGTAGGGGCGGGGTCGTGGTTGGGATTAGGGCTAAGGCTAGGGTCTCAAGTAGTGTTTTGGGCAGTTGTAGAACTTTAATTATCATAATACTGGGACCACACGCGGGCCACACCAAATTTCTCCGTTTCCATTATTTTTATAAAAAATTAAAAAATACACAACAGCTGTGAGATCTAGGATTTCGTCGAAACTCATCTTTGCACGCTGTGTGTGATACTCCGATC
>JAYJMJ010000002.1:4100038-4110953 GCA_036873875.1 Laminaria ephemera
AAGGCTATTAAGGCTATTAAGGCTATTAAGGCTATTAAGGCTATTAAGGCTATTAAGGCTATTAAGGCTATTCATAGTCCAGAACCTGGAGATTAAAAAAAGTGAGATTGAAAAAAAAAAAAGTCGTTTATCGCCAACCACCAGGTACCGGTAGTCACTAGTTGGCTACCAGGTACGTGGGTATTGCAGCTATTACGGAGGACCCACGATACACACAAAAACCTATATATTCCACTGGTTTTACTAACCACATTTGGTCCTGAGCACAATTCGACGCGAGTCGTTGCGGCAGGAAAGTGCTGAATTCTTCTCGCGATAGAAACGAAGGCGCGTACCGTAGTGGGGGGGGGGGAGAAGAGCCTGCTAAATGGCCCCGGATCTGTGTTACCACTAGGGAGGGAGAAGGAGAAAGAAAAGGTGCGAAGATAATAGATGGGATGAGCAAAAAATATATATACTTCGAAGTATATATATGTATGTTCCCTCGTAATAGTGGTTTTCGTTTCGTTGCTTTTCGGAGTTCTGCGCCTTTGTATCCGACTGATACGTGTGTGGCGTGTAATGTGTCTTACGCCGAGAACGACAAAAAAATCAGTTGGTTGGCTTACCCCACCCCTCACTAATATCTAGCCGCCAAGTCCGGGCAACTCACATCCGTATAATACCAATTCAGCAGGTAGCCCCGTTTAACTCTTTTTTTTTTTTATCCTCCGGCGGATTCGTAGAGAAAAATAAAGCTTAAGCTCACCACACTTCCACGTATTTTCATGCGTGTCGTGTGTCAATTTAAATCAACTGCATTCGCAATCCAGCGTTAGCTGGCGTGTCCTTCAGTTCCCGTGGCAACGGCAGCGCGAACTGCCCCTACCGACGGTCACCGTTACTACTACCGCAGCGCAAGCTGCCGTGGTATACGGATGCGTGAGTATGTCGACCCGACTTGATCCCTGGGGATCAGGTACGGTGGAGATAGCCACCCGGACGGTCATCCATCCGGGTAGTGTGGGACTTGCGTAAGCTCACCCACTACCAAAACCTCCGGCCATGAGAAAAAATCCTCCCGCCGGACTTGATCCAGTTACGGTCCACCCTACCCATTCGGGCGTTGGTCCTCGGGGCCCTATTAATTGTGCGACCGAGCGGAGAGGTCTCTTGTGTTCCAACGTCCCTTGTCAGATTGGCACATCTTGCACTTTGAGAGCGCGTGACGCATTTTCTTGCAAACTATTGCGTTTTGCCAGCGGGAGACAGTGTATTCGCCCATTTTAAGGGACCTGGGGTCCCCTGTTGAGTGTTGCGTCCACTATTAGGGACGAGGTTCCTTAATTTTAAGTTGAATAAAAAACGGTGTGCAGGAATTTGATATCTTTTGTATCCCGTTTTCCCTTATCACGGGGTCCCTTAAAAGAGGTTACTTATTGTAACATTTTTTTTTTTTTAAATCTCGCTTTTACCTTCCAGCTTCTGGACAAGCCGTGGTCACAGGCGTCGTCCCTTCTCCCCCCCCGGTACGTGCCTTCATTTTTTTCGCGCAGAGGTTTCAGCATCCCCAACGCTCGTCGATTTTCATCGAATTTTGCTAACTCACACTCTCGCGCTTTCCGCAAGTCAACGTTTAGCACAAGAAAAAGTCCCTACGAGTACGAGTATGCACTCGGGGGGGCTCGAACCCGCCAAATCGACCTTAGTGGTTGCGAGGTTAATCCACTATTAATAGACCATCGGGGACCCTAACCCCTATCTAGCCCCGATCACTAGGGAAAATTCTCGGAATGAACATGTAATAAGAAGTTTTCTGTCCAAGCTGGGCGAAGGTGTTTTAACACTACCGTTTTTTGTTCAGAGCAAACATGTAATGAGAAGTTAGTGTGGACTAGCAACCGTTTTGTCGAAACTCGGACAACTCGTCAAAAATGAAGATGTAGTGAAGCGGTTAGGGTTGACGATGTACGAACCATTTTGTGGGAGCTGGTTTGCGCCGAGATTCCGAAATGCACCCCCGTGACGTTTTCTCTGTTTCACACCCTGTGAACACATATAATACCAGTATTATCGTTTGTAGTTTTCGAGGATGAAAGATCAGGACAGGCATTGGACGTGCTGATGTCCTTGGGTAGAAATAACTGGTTAACCCGTTCGGGACTCACGTGATACAGCGACAAAAAAAAAAAAATTGCGATCATGTCAATCGTTTATTAATAGGAAAAAACGTGCAGCTGTACTGGTATTATACTGGTATTGGCATGCTGCGCGCGTGTCGTACAACCCCTTATATTTTACCTCGCAGCTCAGAAGCATCCACACGTCGGACAGATCTGATCAGATCCCTGTTCATGATCTGTGTCTGTCAGGGCAGACAGATCCCTTGTCAATATGATCTGCATGGCCCGTAGATCTTGTTGCCGGGTGAGAACTGGATGATCTGAGCGATCTAGCACACATTTCTTGGGTTGGATCTGTACTATACAGATCCTGCGCAACATAGCGTAACAACATAGGATCTAGATTATCTAGATGGTCTAGATGATCTAGATCGTGTTCTGTCCGATGTGTGGAAGCATCCCTCACCCCAGTAGGATATGTACTACACAGATCCTGCGCAACATAGCATAACAACAAACATAGGATCTAGATGACAGATGATCTAGAGGATCTAGATCGTGTTCTGTCCGATGCGTGGAAGCATCCCTTACCCCAGTAGGCGGGACTTCTTCGTGTGGCCGGTGCTATAATCGTTAGGGTTGCGAATCGGCTGTGTTTGCCGATATTTAAAACATGGGTTTTCGGCGCAGCCGATATCGAATATATCGGCGAAGCCGACACATTACATGAAATTATTTTGAAATACGTCAGCTGTGAGCCGATATATCGCCGATATATCGCGGATATATATCACGGATATATCGGGCGAACGCAGCGAGTTTCTGGTATTTTGGCTTCATTTCTCTTCAAACTCCGTGCGAAATTGAGTAATTTTGAGGGCAGTACCAACCGATGTGACATTTGCAAACCATCGGGAAAAACATCGTCCCGATTATGCCGATTCCGATTCCGATTTAAATCGCTCCGATTAATTGAGTGAATCGGCTCCGATTCACAACCCTAGTAATCGTCATTTACTTTCGATACTGTTAACCCTCCGAGATCCCAATGTGAAAACAACAAACACACACACCCCATGACACGCTGCTGAATCTATGTGCTTGGCGCCGAAATGTCCCACACGTGTCAGGCGGAAGCGGGTGCACCTGACGTCCTGGCCCAAGTTAGCGACGCCTGTGCTACGGTGGGGGGTGGGAACGCGTCCAAGCTGGCCCCGGTGACTTGCCTCGCTCTTGAGCTCCTCTTCGCGCTCGAAAGGTGCGTGAATTGCGTGCCCTCGCGAAAAGCTGGCAGCGGGTGGGCGGGTGAGCGGGCGGGCGTTTCGTAGGCTACACGTCGCGGTGGATCGTACCCGCTGGACGTGGAAGTGAAGTAATGTCTTCAAATTACGCACTTCGTACTTCCTACTACAGGTTGCTCGTTTCTGTTTATGCGTGTGTTGTTTTCACATTAAACCTGGCTTGCCTCGTTCTTGGGCTCCTCTTCACGCTCGAAAGGTGCGGCGTGAGCGAACCCTGCTGCTACGGGGTAGAGCAGGCATGTCCGGCTGAAAAACACAATATATACTCGTACTCGTAGTGGGTTGGGACTTTTGCAAGAATTTGAAAATATGTTTTTCTTTCTTAACGTTGATGTTTACATGATACATGGTTTTAAGAGTACACCCCCTGTCTGGGTCGCGGAAATAGAAGTGTGGCATCAGGGGCGCACGATTAGAAGAGAAAACGATACCACACCCCCCTAAAAAAGGTCAGAATGAAAAACAAACCGGAGCGCTGTGATCACAGCACTAATTAAGAGATACTTTTCCTAGACGGAGGGGGGGGGGGTCTCTAAAACCAAGTAAAAAACAAGGGGCAATTAAAGAAAAACAAAAGTTTCTCTTAATTTCGTCCTGTGATCACAGCCCTCCGGTTTTGTGTTTCATTCTGACCTTTTTGGGGGGGTTGGTATCATTTTCTGTTTTTGTTGTGCGCTCCTGGTGGCATCGAGATTTTTGGTGTTGTGTTAATCCTGGGTGGAGGGGGTGTGCTTTTTTTGTCAAAATAGTCTTGCTGACGAGGCCCCTCAACTCAGGAACTCCCCAATATGTGTGCGATTCCATAACATAGATGTATATCATACGAGGTCTATGTTTTGTTGTGATATACCTGGCCGATGAGATTATTCGCCGGGTGGCGGGCGGGCGGGCGGGCGGGCGTTTCATGGGCTACCCGTTGCGATTGTTCTATGCTGTATACCAGTAGGGTTGTGAGTTGGCTAATTACATGCCGCCAACTACAGTAGTTATTAGTTCGCTGGGACTGGGCTACTGCCTTTTCCCTGGGGTAATCTTGCACTCCACAGTGACTGGAGCCTGTCTTGTTGGCACAGGCTAGATGACGGCAATGAGTGAACCCGCTAGGGGAACCTGTAAACGCGGTCGAAACAATCGAGACGGGCGTTCTTAAAAACCGTCTGGCGTGATCACCCAGCAGCAGCGGTACGAGTGGTGGCGGGCCCCGCGCGTGTCGTACAACCCCTTGTATTGTGTACATCGGAAGAAGGTAAAACTGGCCATTCCCTCGCCCAGCAGCACGCGTTGCTTTGTGTGGTCGAGGATGCTGCATTCGTCATATGTGTATTCGCCTGATTTTTTCCCTCTGAAGTCCCAAGAGAGTCCCTGTGAGAATCACAACGACCATGAGTACAGCACTTTTGTTTATCGTTGATTGCGGCACTATATACTACTGTATGTTGGGACTTCAGAGGAAAGGAAAATAATGCCGATACTGACCAGCATGTAGTCGTCCACACGATGTGTGATATAAGCCCGGGCTGATGGGTAGGGTGTGGATCCAAAGTGCAACGCTAGGAGCTGCTAAGGTATACGACACGCGCACACCATGCTTATGCTCGTGCTGCTGCCCGCTCGTCGTAGAGGGGTGATAAGATCAGTAGCCTTGGACGGTGCTCTCAACCCACAACCATACCCGATAAAGTACCAAATATATGACGATTTTTGAGGTGGTCCACACATTTCTCTCAGATTTTCCAAAACCTGAGGCAAAGCCGCGCTCGGGTCGGAGCCGTGGCCTGGGTCAGGGTTGGGGTTAGGGTTGGGTTGGGTTGGGTCGACGCCCTCTCGTGATTTGTAAAAGCAAAAACCACCAAACACACAAAAACCAGCCTAAAAACCCCTATAAAGCGAAATATACTTGGTACTTCATCTGGTATGATATGTGGACTAAGACCGGTGAAGGCGCTTCGATAAGATGGCGCTTCTCGTGTTCGAGTCGAAATGAATTGGCCCCAAAAGGGTTAACGTGGGAACAATAGCAGTAACTACGAGGTACGGTACGTTTGTTTTTTTCGTTGTGCCTGTTTATCGATCAGGGACGCCGAGGAGCCGTATCTAGGCCTCCTCTGGGACGCTTCTCGGTCGTCTGCGTCTCTGCCGCACCCGCTACTAATGGGCCCGAGGCATTTGGACCACCTTCAGGTGTGGACTATATCGCAAGCTCGATATTAAGATATATCGAAATGTTCCATTCGATGTCCAAATACATCCAAAAGTTAGATACGATATCCAAGACGGATTGACTCCATATTCCAACGGCCGTTGTAAAACGCTCCCCAGGCGAGCCCGCTAAGGGAATCCAACTTGAGTGCCGTGAGGGTTTACATATCTATCCACCGAGGTGACTGCGTGATATATCGAAACATTCGATACGGTATCCGACCTCTAACTGCCTGTGCGATAGATCGTAACTTTCGATGCTATATCCGACAATAATTGACTCCATATCCCACCGGTCGTACGGCGTATATCGAAACCTCGATGATTCGGCATATGGAAACATTGGGCACGACATATCAAATTGTTTATACGATATCCAACAGTGATTGACTCCACATCCCAACGGCCGTTTTATCACGCTCCTCAGGCGAACCCTTTAAGGGAATCTATCACGGGTGCCGCGAGGATATACAGCTCTATCCACCGAATTGGTGATATATCGAAAGGTTCGATACGATATCCGACACTTGTGTTGTTGACTGTGTCATACATCGAAAAATTCGATACGATATCTATCGCTCATTGGATCTATATCCCACCGGCCGTACGGTGTATTATCGAAATCTCGATGTGTTCTGGTATATCGAAATGTTCGGTACGATATCCAAATGTATCCAAATCTTCGATACGATTTCCAACACTGGTTGACTCCATACCCCAACGGCCTCTTTGACAAGCTATTCTGGCGAGTCTTTTAAGGGAGCCCATCACGAGCGCCGCGAGGATGTACAGCTCTATGCACCGAATTGGTGATATACCGAAATATTCGATACGATATTCTAATATATCCAACAGTTCGATACGATATCCAACACTGATTAACTCCATATCCAAAGGGTGGCTTTGATTTGCTTTTCAGGCAAGCCCGCTAAGGGAGTCCATCTTGAACGCCGCGAGAATATACAGCTCTATCCACCGAGGCATCTTGGGGCTGAGGCACGACGCTTCGCCATCTCAGGGAGGGGACGATGACGGTAAGTGGACGCTGTTTTCCCGCAAATAATGACGGCGTGAATATTCCATGGGAGGTCCGATGGGATCGCTTATCCCATGGGACGTTCTATGATATGTCCGTTCCATGGGATGCGCCATGGGATGAGCGATCCCACAGGCAATTGGGAGGTCTCATGGGATATCCGTGGGACGTCCCGTGGGATAACCATTCCGTAGGCCATCCCATGGGACTAATCCCATTGCATATCCTTGGAATCCCACGAAACGTCCAATGGGATATCCCATGCAAGCGATCCAATAGGCAATTGGGACATCCCATGGGATACCCACGGGATGCCTGGTGGATAACGACCCCATATAGGCAGTCTCGTCGGACATCCCATGAAACGTCTCATGAAACGCCACATGAGATGTCCCAATGGGATAGTTTATCCCGTGGGATATCCCATGGGACGTTTCATAGGATGTCCCATGGACTAAACCATCCCATAGGTAGTCTACCACGGGATATCCCATGGGATATTTTGGTACCCCCTCTACCGTGGCGTGACTCCTCGCCCCCCCGCCGCCCCCGCCTCTTCTGCGTGTTTCCTTCTTCCCACCGTGACGTACCCCCCCCCTCCCCGTATCCCCCTACCCCTACCCCCTACCCCTACCCCCTACCTCCACCCCCCTCCCCAAGCAGCAGCAGCAATGCCGTCTGCCTCGTGTACCCGAGACTTCCTGTGGGCGTTAGGCGTTATCTTGTCGAGAGGCGTGTCTGAGGAGGGGGCAGGGGGGACAGGTCTTGTTCCCTACTTAGACTTCGCCAACCATGGTGACAGTTTCGAAGGTGCGAGTAGAACGGAATTTCTGTTTTTTGTCGTCGATTTGTCCAGTCATTTTTTTGTCCTCGCTTTTTCAAGTAATTTCATGCCCTTGCTTTTTCAAGACGAACGCTACGATGATTGTGTGGTCGAGAGGCGTGTCTTAAGAGGGGGTAGGGGAGACGGGTCTCGTTCCGTACTTGAACTTCGCCAACCACGGCGATGGTCTTCGAGGCGGAGGTGAGGACGGGTGCGGGTGCGGGTGCGGAGGTTGTTCCCCAGTGGTACACCGGGGTAGACTGGGGTTATCTAAGAGTAAAAGAGAAACTCTTTTTCGGTCCTCGCGTTTTGAAGCTATTTCGTGTGGTCGCTTTTTCAAGTAATTTCTTGTCCTCGACGCTTTTGAAGTAATTTCGTGTCCGCACTTTCATTCGCACCAGGCGGGGGCGGAGGCAGGGACGGGAGTAGGGGTGAGCAAGCGGGGGCGTCATGCGAGAGGGGCTTCGACGCGAAAACAGGGAACCACTACTTGCGCACGCTACGAGACGTCGCACCCGGTGCGTTCATGACGTTGCGACGTTGGCGTTGCATGATAGGGAGGCGTGCTGGCGTTCCCGAGTGGGGTGGAGAACCTTGTTTACTCTGCTAAACATACCCTTCAAACACTACCGTCGCCGCCAACCGCTCGCAAGGGAGGTATGCAAAAACACATACAAAAAGAGCGCAGCGGAGCCAAGGAGTTGAATGAATTATTGGTCGGATACAGAGCGCGACACCACTTCCCTCTTTTAGTACCACTGCGAAATTTATCCTGCACTAATTGCGAATAAGTTCTCCCCAAAACGTGAGTGCAAGAGCTGAAGGGTTAGGATAAAAAAATTGTAGCCAAGTACGTTTAAACAGTTTTGTCGAAGCTGGGCGAAGTCGTAAAAAACAACCCTCGGCTGCGATGCACATTTCTTTCTCTGTGCGTCTATTTTCTGACTTCTGTATGTGCTGCCGCAGGCGAGGAGTTCCTGATCGACTACGGGTCTGCTGCGAAACCCATGTACCGATTCGTCAGAACCTACGGTTTCGTCAATCTCCATAGCAGCACCAGCGAGCATCGACGGGGGGCCAAGGTTGGCAGCTCATTATCGTTGTCGAACTTATCGCCGAAAGATAGCATTAGGATAAACACTGACCGACAATCACCCCAGGTCGAGACCTCCCCAGATGTTGCAGTAGCCCCAGGCTCCGCCATTTTTTCAGCAAACAGTGCTACTGGAGGGCAAGCTTCCAGTTTTTTTGTGGAGGTTAAGCTTGGAGACGCGAGGGACGCGAGAGACGCCCCCAGCTCCGAAGGATCCGGAGGGGATTCGTTAGTGACCGGAGCAGTAATAGGTGGTTCTTGTATATCTCCGGAAAATAACCCTGTACGGTTAGCGGGCGATGTGGAGGAATCTGTGGCAGCAGCAGCAACATTAGCAGCATCAGCAACGGCAGCAGAAGCATCAGCATCAACAGCAGCAGCAGCAGCAGCAGCAGCAGCCTGCGACGCTCTTGAGGAACGATTGTGTCGTTATCCGACGACTCTTGAGGAAGATCTGGCAGTGCTACGGAGATATTCGTTCGGGGGTAAGAAAGAGGAAGAGAAGAAGGATCAGCAGGAGGGGGGGGAGGAGGAGGACGGCACCACTGGAAGAGTTAGCGATCGTGCGGCTCCGAAAAAACGGGCGGGGCCTGGCGCGGTGACCACTGAGTGGGTGGAGATGTGCGTCAGCGTTAGGGCGGCAGAGAAGATCGCGCTTAGGCGAGCTCTACGCGAGAACAATCCCAGCACACCAGTAGAGTAGAGAGAGTAATGGCCGTATCGAGCGACATTTTTTTTGTGTGTGTTTACGGCGTACACAAGCAAGTACCGGCAGGGTTCACACCCTGACGACTCGAGGTTGGGATTAAAGTATGAAGGTTTCAAGGAGCGAGTTATGGTTGAGCATCAGTTGGTTAAACCAAGGGTTTTATTTCAGATTTGGCGTTTCCGTAAAATATACGAGAAGACGTGTGGTGCTACTACTGCTAAAAAAACGCTGCACAAGTAGTCTAGCAACCTACGACGTTTCTGCTGCCCTCCCGTACAAGAAGACGTGTGTTGTTACATACTACCTGATATGAAACAGGTAAATGTCGCCGTTTAATTGGTGCGACCTCGGGTGATGCAGTTGTCCTTCCTGGCGATCCAGATGAATCAGTGCAGTGGTCCCCGAAACGAAAATGGCGGTCCAGTCCTAAACGAGAATTGATGTCCAGCGACCCGAGAACCGATCGGTGTTCAAGTTGTCCTACAGTAGCGACGAGGGTAATGTTCAGTGACCTCAGCAGCCCTAGCATGCGTCGGGCTTTGCATTTCGATCTCTCCGTCGCCGGAAAGAGAACACCCTGGTACCAAATGGTTGTCAAAAGCAAACCACGCAGGTGCTTGTTAAAAGTAAATCACGCAGAAACAATATTGCGCCCCAATAACTGGCATAAAAAACGTCATTATGACGCGCTTTGCATTGTCTCCGCGCCGTAGGAAAGCAAAAACCCATTATTGTGCGTTTTGCACTGCCTGCCCCCCTTCGGAGAGAGAGCACGATCTCTCTTCCTCCGAATGCTTGCCAACAGTAAAAAGCCCGCATAAGATGCTCGCGAAAAGCAAATGATGCCGAATTTACATTCCACAGATGCTCCCAGTATACGTGATACCGCAAGTGATACATTGCACCCCAAGAACTGGCATCAGGATCGTCATTACGAACTTTGCGTAAGTCTTCGAGACGCCGGAAAGCAAAAACTCATTAGTAAGCGCTTTGCGTTGTCTCCCCCCCTTCGGAAACAAAACACAAGATCTATGGCACCGGATTCTTGCCTAAAGCAAATACCGGCGAAGGTACTTGCAAATAAAAATATCATGCAGGAACAAGATTGCACCCCAAGAACTGGCATCAGCGTCTTTATTTACGCACTTTGCATTTTTACTCCAAGCCGCCGGAAATAACACACAACAAGCTCTCGAGTAGCCGATGTTGTCATCGTCAGTACCAGGTATTTGCTTGCGTCACTTGTTCCCTCCAAAGTCCCGGGAGGGCTAACCCACATTTCTGGGGAAGAACGCAGGACTCAACCTCGAGACACGCCATGGATGGCTACCTCGAGAAATGGAGGCCCTCTAAGTGCCGGCCCTACCGTATAGCCTTGGTCGGACGCATGCTGCTGTTACAGGGCTGCCCTTAATTATGATGAGCCTCCTCACATGAGGGGTCTATCATCCCAAAACTGACTGATAAGAACTTTAAATGATACCTGGTACGCTTAAGTAACTCGATGAACAACCCCAAAGCCTAGGTACAAAACGAAAAACAATAAAAACACAAATGGGGTCCCGACCATATGATAGGTGGCCGGAACCCCCCCATTGTCCAATGTGCGCGCAAAAATATCCTTGTGGAGGCGTTGTGCAATGTAGAAAAAC
>JAYJMJ010000002.1:4118093-4130821 GCA_036873875.1 Laminaria ephemera
GCTTGCAAAGATGAGTTTCGACGAAATCCTAGATCTCACAGCTGTTGTGTATTTTTAATTTTTTTTATAAAAATCATCATTTATCTTACAAAAATCATAATCTGCATCATCAGCATCATCATCTATCTGATCTAATCTATCTACATCATCTATCTATCTATCTATCATCAGCATCTACCTATTATCTATTATTATCTGGAACATCTGACTATCTATTTGCATCGTGTATCTACAGCAGCACATCATTCATCTATCTGCATCATTTTCTGCACCTTCATCTACTACATCAATCGTTATCTGCATCATCATCATCGTCATCATTATTATCATCATCGTCATCATCATCATCATCATCATCATCATCATCATCATCATCATCATCATCATATCATCATCATCATCATTATCAGCGGCGAGCGAGAAGCACACTGTAGTAAGTAAAACTGAACTATAACAACTAACTGAACTGATGATTGCTGCTGGCAGGTACCGGTACAACGGGTACCCCGACATCGCGACAAGACGAACAAGCGCTCTTGACTACACATTGTCATTATCTGTAGTGGGCAATAATAATACCAGGTATTATATACCAGAAACTTTCAGTATAGGCGAGACATGCCAATTTAACCGCTCCCGAATGCTCTTATTTCGGGCGCTCTTAAATCGAGGTGGTACCACTATTAATACTGTATGTGTAAACCATACCACGCACGACACCAACGCCCCCCCTCGGATGAATGTCCGAGACTATTTTCTCTCAATAAACAAGGGGGATAGACGCCGCAACGAAAACCTTCCCCTTTGTTATGTGGTGTCTGTTCAAATAGCGCTGATATGCGATGGATGGATACGCTCCAACAGCCACACTAGGCTGTGAGCCAGCCACTGGAACACAGTGTGAAGAAGATAGTTTAAGATGTCTCTATTATGTCGGCCCGTAAAGAGATAGACGAATGCAGGGGTAAAGGTGGAGTGAGCATGTGGGTTAACTCTGCACTGCTCGGTAACAACTCCTCGAAGCCGAATACCAGAAACCTCCTCGCATAGTGCCTACTCGTACATACCCGTGAGACGTAGGTGGTTGCACTACGAGACAATACTAGTAACTGTAATTCCGTGACGCAACGTATGTAACCGTAATTTGCTGCTGGTCTGTTCGGTGAGACGAGCTATATCGAACACCCTCCCTGGTGCCGGATCACCTAACAAGTCTCGATAACACAGACGAAACATTATTTTATTCCCAACAGAAAATCGTGATGTTTCTCAAAAAAACTCTCTCTACCAATAGCCTTCGTAAGAATGTCGGCATGCTGGTCCTCCGTCCGGAGATACTTTACGGATAGGTCCCCCGTCCCCACCAACTCGTGCAGAAAGTGGTACCTTACGTCGATGTGCTTACTGTTGGACGAGCTCAAAGGGTTTTTGGCCAAGTCTATCGCCCCTTTGTTGTCTTCAAATACTCCAATGCTCGGCGACTCCAGACTGGGCATCAGAAAAACCAAAACCAACACTCCTCTCACGTAAAGAGCCTCCTTCACCCCGTCGGCCATAGCCACGTACTCTGCCTCTGTTGTAGTGGATAGATAGGGTGACGCATTTCTGCGTCCTAGAAAACCATGACACAAGTGTACCCCCGCAACAGACATGTAGCCACACCGGTGACCAAACGCCTGTCGTCGGCCTTGTGGGCGTAGTCTGCGTCCACATACGTTTCCAAGTCATATTCCAACTGCACGTTCTCCAGCTTGCTTTCCCTCCTAAATGTCAGACCTAAGTGAGCCGTGGCATTTAAGTACTCTAGAATCTTCCTGGCCGCTGTCACGTGTGCTTCTTTTGGGTCATGTGAGAACCGCGCAATCGCTCGCACTGCATTAGAGATGTCCGGTCTCGTTTGATTGGCAATCCACATCAGACTCCCCACCATTTCGCGGTAACTCTCTTCCTCCGCAGGGTCCTCATCACTCACTTGCCTGAGGTCCAACCACGGAGACGCGGGGATGGGGCTGGTTTTTGCGTTACCGAAACGCTCGACAACATTTCGAATAAACAGAGTCTGCGAAATCTCCAGGGTTCCCTCTTCACGATCCCTCTTATACTCGCTACCCATGTACCACGTCACCTCGCCAAGGTGCTTCGTAGGGAATCCCTTGTTGAGATTCGCCACTACCGAATCCGTGATTTCCTTGGTGGCTGCGATCTTGATGTCATCCACGTGAACCACCAGCATCGCAGCAACCTCGTCATTCAAGATTAGTCGAAACACGCACGGGTCTACCAGGCATTGCTCAAAACCACATTCTACCAAGGTTGACGACAGTAGCTTATACCGCGAGCGATCACTCTGCTTCAGCCCATAAAGAGCCATGTTGAGTCGGACTGCTTTACCCGATACCCGCCCACACCGGGGGGCAATCTCAAGAAAATTTCAGTATCCAACTCTGATTGAGTAAAGGCCTGATCAACGTCCAAGTGCCTCAAATCCCAGTCAAGTTTGCATGCCATTGCTGCTACAAGCCCGTTAGACGTGGTTGATGCAGTAGGGGCAAAAGTATCGAAGAAGTCACCTCTACCTGGCTATAGCCCTTAGCTACCAATCTCGCCTTAGCTCTATTGATCATGCCATGCTCGTCAACCTTCCATTTCAAGAGCCACTTTGAATCCACAATAATATTGCTACCCTCGGGAACTCCCGAAATCTCAGCAAAAGTTCCAGTGGCCTCTAGTTCACCAAATTCCGCTTCCATCGCCTCCGTCCAAACGCTCGAATGTTTTGACGAAAACGCCGCGGAGTACGTCGTCGGTTCCGGTTCCGCCTCCTTGACAAGGCAGTCCGGCAACTTCTTCGTTTCACCGCCTGCCTCTTGCACCGCCAGTAGCGCATGGAATATACGGTCTCCATCGCAGGGTCCAATCGCACTGATCAGCCCCGCAGCCGCTTCCTGGTTATGCGCCCTGGTCTGCGCTCTCGCTCGTTCCTCCCGGATCTCTTCACCATCACCCGGTCCTGACATGTGCGCTCCGAGTTGTCGCGCAGCAGTCCGGGCCGCAGTCGGGGTCGGGATTCCATCAGAGGGTGACACGTCGCTCCCATCCCGAGATGAAGAGTCTCTGTCGGACGATTCGCTGCTGACCGTTGATGAATCGTTCAGTGCCACAACTTCGGCTTGGAAATCGTCGCTAGCCGGCGTCATCGGAGATACCGCACGGAGTTGGTGAGGAATTCCCCTCCCCAAGACCGGCAGTGGAGTCGTCGGGGCAGAAGCAAAATCATCCGTCCCTCCCAGCTCCGGAGCTTCTCCCAGCTCCATCGTCCCTCCCTGCTCCGGCATCTCCGGCAGCGGGGGTGACGGCGCTCCTGCACGAAGCGTCGCCTCCCAGGTCACGCCCCTCGTCTCTACCACCTTGTTCGCCCGCGTGAGCATCCGCAAAGAGTCACTTGGGTGATCGATGCCCGGCCCGAGGTAAAAACAGCTCTCGGGCCTAGGGAACGACTTCGACGGGCGCTTCCAACGACAGTACGCTGGACGAAGAAACGGGTGAGGCGAAGCATGTGCGGCAGTCCCATACCACATTTCATGGGGCGACTTGTTCCCGGGGTTAGCAGTGGTCGCAGTGTGATTCAGGGCATCACTAGCCCAATGCACCGCTTCCGCCCACAACGATTTCGTCGGCGGCAGTTGAACGTGGAGAAAGATGATAGGCGCTTGGATACATGCGGCGAACCCCGCGTTCTGGACGATACCCAGCGCTCTCTTTACAACACCGTTCTGCTTTGGGCTGTCGGCGTTAGTGAACTCCTGCTTGATGCAAAACAGTTTGCACACTTCTCCAAAGTCACCACCAAAAACCTCCCCCCCGTTGTCAGACCGTACGGTCGCAACCTTCGAGGGTACTCCATCCGCGCGCGCGTCAGCCAAAAACTTCCTAAAAGCGTCCCCTGAATCCGACTTATGCTTCAGAAAATACGCCCACGCGTAGCGGGAGTGGTCATCCTTCACTAGCATGACATACCGCTTACCTAACAAGGAAGGTGTTCTCTTAGGGCCGCTCAAGTCAACAAAATCTCTCCCCGACTTTTCTGTCGCACGTGATTGAGTGCTGTTAGGGATTGGCTTGCGGTAGCCTTTCGCCATAGAACACCCCGTACAGGGTCTTAGCTTTCCTACCAATTTTACACCGAGTGATTCAGCGGTCTCTTTCAGCAGTAGTTCGTTCGAGTGACCATGCACGCAGTGGAAAATATTGATGTCTACATCAATCTCAGTGTTGGCTTTGCTACCGGGGGCAAGTACTGGACATGCCAAGGGGAAATCGCAACCATATTCTACACAGTCCTCAGGGGGGTTTGGGGTCAAAAAGGGGAACGGTACATAGCCGTCGTCTGGCTCTATCCTGCAAGCGCATCCAGAGTAACTAGATCGATAACCTTCAAACCTCAGCCTTCCATCAAAAGAGAAATGCACAAGCCTTCCTCTTCAATCGTGAATCTTACTCCCTGCTTATGAGCGGCCATCAGCGAGAATATGTTGAACGCGATGTCCGGAACGTAAAGCCATTTCCAACAGTTTGACAGTCAGATCTCCTGGGAATACAACAGTTAGTGTGCCATACCCCACTACACCGATCAGATGGTTGTCACCGATCCTGACCTTGTCGTCGCACAGTCGTACGTCGCTCAAAAGGTCAGCTGAGTGGGTCATATGAAAAAGGTTGCACCACTATCCGCTATCCACTTTTCACACATGCCTTCAAAACGTTCCTCATTACACGAGTCATCATTCGTACCAAGCATGCATTTCGCAAGGCAACACACATTCTCACCGCCGTTGTTCTTGCCTTGCACACCTCCGCCAGTAGTTGTCTGCTATGGAACAGGAGGGATGCGAGCCTTGCACTGGTTCCAGCGGTGCCCGAGTTCCAAGCAACGGAAGCATTTTCCCTTCACTTTGTCGAAAGCTGAGGGGACGCCTTGCTTGGGTGCTGGGGGCTTGCTGCTACTGCTACCCTTTTCACTGTTGTTGTTCCTAGATTTACTGTTATACTCTTGTGATTTGTTCTACCTGCGCGACCGCCACGGGCAGCTCCATTCGAAAAAAGAGCCCGGCCTACATTCTTGTCTTCGACGCGGGAATGCGCAAGTACCTCTGTCGTATGATACTTTCTATTTCAGCGCGTGCGACACCCTCACGGTATAAAATGGTTCTTCCATTTCATAGTCGGAGGTGAGTGACATTATTATTTTGCGGTTAACGTCAGCGGCCGATTTCGTGACACCTAGGGAAGCGAGTACTCCTACAATCTTGTCAACCCGACCTAAATATTGCATAGGTTCTTCTCCCTTCTCCATGTTTACGGCACCATACGCTACCGACCACTTTACCTATTCTGCCGTTGTTTTAGGCAAGAACCAATCACACAACATCCTCCACCCAGCACTGGGTGATTTTGTTGCGAATACTCCACACCTCGGATAACGTAACACTCGGATAACACTCACCTATACGTTATGGGGCCTAACATGGCGGCTTGGCAACGTCCTAACATAGAGTTAGCACTGGAGGAGCAACCGCTTAACACGCTAACATAGTGTTAAATGCATGTCCACAAACGTTTTAACGCAGTAACGCTATGTTTCTTCTGGATCTCGTCGGCTCTGGTACGGCAATATAGTGTTACGTCGTGATCGGTGCGTGCACAAACATCGTAAAACAATGTTAGGATCCGTCCAGACTCGTACGTTATATACAAGATCACTCCCCCCCCGATTCACTAACTTGCTAACATAATGTTAGTTCATAGGAAGCCCTGGACATAACACCCGAACGTAAAGTTCATTGCGATTTTCGTGTTTTCCATAACACTAACATGATGTCGTTCGAACGTTATTCGACCCCCCCTTATTCTTCCTTAGGATCGGATAACGTAACACTTGACGTACGTTAGCTAAGTTACAGTGTGGACTGGTCGCGAAGTAACGCTTATGTTAGGATGTTAGTTAAATGCCGAGAGACCTCTAACACAGTTACCATGTTACTGACATTAAATGTCTGACTTTAACGTTTCGTTACTATGTTACCTTAAAAAGAAAATCAGACATAACAGTATATGTTACTGTGTTGCGGTTGGAGCTAAAATTTCTCTAACATAATGTTACTATGTTACCGTTTTCGTCCCTTAGGGATCTAACATGTGTTACTAGTGTTACACTAAAAGCGGCATCGCGGGGCAACATCGTGTTACCGTGTTCCTAATTCCGAAAAGACCGTCACGGATCTTCCCCCCCGAGGGGATATGTTGCTTGAATCCCCGGGATGGAGGGGTTTCCAAAAATCTCGGAGGCGTTTTCCTTCCGAGAAAATATTTTTCGTTCCCTGTTTGGGTTCCATATTTGGAAGGCGTTTTTTGGGGGGGATGACATCGTACCCCCCCCGGGTATACCATAATACTATGTTACGAGCTAAGCACAGAAACGTAATGTTAGCGTTGTATTGGGCATGTAGGGCCCACTCGTACATACCCGTGAGACGTAGGTGGTTGCACTACGAGACAATACTGGCAACTGTAATTCCGTGACGCAACGTATGTAACCGTAATTTACTGCTGCTGGTCTGTTCGGTGAGACGAGCTATATCGAACAGTGTCGTTGGAAAGATCTCGACGAGATTCTATATCCATTTACAAGGTTCCCCTGCGGGATGTGGTTGGCTTGAAATCCCGGAATCCCGGGGGTGTCGCATGTTGAAAAGGGGGGGAAATTCTTGAAAACTAAACAAAACATATTTAGCCACCGCGCAAGTAACCCGGCAAGTAACACCGACCAGCCCAAACGAGTTTATAGTTTAGTTTATTTGTATCGGTAGACGCATCGCTCGGCGTTTGTTTGCACTCTCCTGCCCGTTGTCAAGAAAATAGCTTGGAAAATCATCCGAGGGTGTGTGCCTTATCTTGCGTGTTGTTAACGGTTGGTTGGTTGGTCGTGTTTCGCGCCCTTTTGGAGGCGCCTTCACCGGTCTCAACTCACAACTCATACCAGATAAAGTACCAAATAATAGTTTTCGCTTTATAGGGATGTTCACGCTGTTTTTCGTGTTTTTGTGTTTTTTGTTACGAATCACGAGAGGGCGTCGACCCAACCTAACTCTAACCCTAACCCTAACCCCAACCCTAACCCAGGCTAAGGCTCCGACCCGCGCGCGGCTTCGCCGCGCGTTTTGGAAAATTTGAATAAAAATGTGCGGACCACCTAAAAACAATTTAAATATACTTGGTACTTTATCTGGTATGAATAGTGGGTTGAGAACACCGCAAAGGCTACTGCCCTTTTTGGCTTTCGGCAATCGACCATCGATCATGCTCGCTCGATGTAGTTTCACGTGCAGTACAGTACAGGATACCGGTACCTAATTAGAACAGGCTGGATTTCTTATTTGAGAAAGGGTGCGTTCTACACTAACTTCAGTGTAGTAACGGCTCCCGAATTTATTGTTTTTTCTGTGAATATCAGCCTGACTTTCTTATACTCTTTCTTGTCATTTACATTAGTCGCCCTGTACTGTACGACTACAATAGTAGAATCTGCTACCTGGTAGCTGCTACCGGCTGTATTTTTTCCTTCGTGCATACAGTACTGTACTGCCGGTTGTAACACGTTAACGTTGTCCCCGATGGCGTGAGTGAAATTCCGAACGAATCTGTCACCAAGTAGTGGGTTGCCCCCGTTCGCGTGAAAGCAATTCCGAACTTTAAATTTAACCTCCGCTGGAATTATATCGCCGACGACCGAAACTTCGGGGGATTGGCCCCCCCGACTTCCCCGAGCGAGGAACCGAAGGCCACAGACGTGTGCTATACGATCGGGATAGCACTTTTTTTGGCGAAAACATGTCTGGCTGGCGGGGCTCCGTAACCAAGAAACTACCCTCATGTCGTGGGAATCCCATTTATTTGTGTTTTACAATAATATATACGAGTATGGTTTGTTGTGTACCTAGGCCATGGGATCGTTCATCGGGTTGCCCTTTCATTGTTTCTGTGATACCAGGGTAGTCCGTTTTTGGGTGAGGTATAGAGCTCCTCAAGAAAGGAGCCTCAGAAAATTACGCATTGTTTCTGTGATACTAGGGTAGTCCGTTTTTGGGTGAGGTATAGAGCTCCTCAAGAAAGGAGCCTCAGAAAATTACGTGCAGTTTTTCTGTAACACGCGTCCTCAGAAAAATCTCGCGCGCGCGCCATGTACGCCGGGTCGTGGCGGCTCGAAGTCGGCCGGAATCCTAGGATGAAATATCGACCTACCCGGGCATGAAAATCCCTAAACTCTTGTGGTAAGAGTATTTTGCTCAGCGCTTTTATCCATTCGATTAAAGCCTTTGGTTTGAAACCGTGCATGTGCAAAAGTTTCACACATCAGACAGGTCACGATCTAGATCATCTAGATCCTGTATCTATCTATCTGTCGTCTTGGTATGTTGTGCAGGATCTGTGTGGCACAGATCCAACCCAGGAAACATGTGCTAGATAATTCAGATCATTGTTAGCTCACCTGGGAACATGATCTGTAAGCCATGCAGATCATGTAGACCAGGGACCAGTCTGCCCCGAAATACACACGTCATGAATGAGGATCTAATATGTCCGACGTGTGAAAAGTTTTTCAATCACCCAACTCTAACTTCAAGTAGTGTCGTGCCCCCGAGAGCGGGGGTGCAAAGTACTGCTGTATTCCTATAACCCAACTCAAATTTCATGTAGGTTGTTATCACAGCGTTGGTGTAATTCTGAAATATTTAAACAACGCAACAATAGTTGCAAGGAATCTGTTGTCCCCAATAGCGTCAGTGCAATTGCAAAACCGTTGACCAAGTCCTATCAGGTTTGGGGTATAACCTCCAGAGTCATCGCCTTACACCCACGTTTTCTACCTGCCCACTATCAATACCACTGACGGCATTGATTGACATTCAAGAAAAAAAAACTGTCGATGCCTGAGACACTACAATACAAAAGAGTACAGGACACCTATTACAGGGAAACATAGTAATCAGGACCAAATATGGTTAGTAAAAACATTGGAATATATAGGTTTTTGTGTACATCGTGGGTTCTGATTACTATGGTCCTCCGTAATAGTAAGAAGCATAAATTCTGACCGAGGCTGGGTTTCTTATTTGGGAGAGGGTGCATCCTACACCAACTTCAGTATAGCGGCTCCCGAGTTCATTGCTTTCCTGTAAATCTCAGCCTGGCTTTCTTATCACCCTGCTTCTTATACGTAAGTGTACACAATTGCTGTAGTTGGTGCCCCCTCCCAGACTAACTAACCCCTGCAGAAAAACGGTGGGTGGTGGTCGCGCATGCCAGAATCCTCCGCTGCCTGCTACTCACCCTCCTACACTATCATCTTACAGCGGGCGGCCGTCGAGAACTGACAAAGGTTCGCGACGACCTCTTGTCGCTACTACTGCTACTGTTGCTGAGCTGTCAGGGTAGATTGACAAAGGTCTTGCACCGGGGGTGGGCCGTCGGTATTTGTGTCGCCGAAAAAGCTCAGATTTCCACCACTATCTGCCACCCGTACTCGCATTGCTGTCGTGCGTGGGCGATTGATGCGTTGCTGGTGCTACGTGAAATGTGCAATCCGTATTAGATCAACCACAATCTTCTCCTGGAGCGTTATCGACGTTGTGCAGCCTGAGGCGGACTCCAGAAGGAAGACAGAATATGGCGATCACAGCATCGGCCACTGCTTGGGTGGGGCAAAAAAATCGAATTACACGGGTGCAGTACGATCCTAACTATCGGTACTGCTGCGCGCTCAAATTGCGCGCAAGGACGCTGGACAAAATCAAAACGTACCACATCGTTTTGTCGCTATGTTTATGGATCCCAAGAGGGTTAACAGCTAATCTTGAGAAGCAAAAAACTGTTTCACGTGCGACACCACGTGCATGCTGGCAGAGAGCGTGTGATATCGCGAATCGCGAACGTGCTGAAAGAAGACAAATGTGAGGCCACCCCCACGGGAGCAGTCGTCGACAACGAACCAATGCTTGCCACTATACGGTCGCGTGCGACGTCACGTTAATGCTGACAGAGGGCGTGCGGCGTCACGAGCATGCCCGAGAATCATTTGCTGTTTGGTTCGCCACCACTATGCTATCCTACACGGGGGCGGCCTTCGACAACAGACAACTTCTTGCCACTATGCTGCCGCTTGCCTACTACTACTGCTACTAGCTAACTGCTGCTGCTGTGCTGACATTTGCCACTAATGCACTACTGCTGTTGCTGCGCTGTCAACAGACCGAAAACGGTAGTCGAGAAACGTCGAACACCCTCTCCCATCCCCCTCGTGAGGGAATGCCTCACCAACGGCAATCTGAGGAATCAGAGATATCTCTTAGCCACCCTTTGCTTTTTTCTGTTCGAACAAAAAAAGAGACAAGTAGCTGAGTTGAGATTATTCCTTCGTGCGTCGCCGGTGGTGCACCGCCCAAAACGCTACGAGCGTAATAGATAAACTCGGTTCCGACCCTAAGCAATCGCGTGCAACGTCATGTGCGTGTTGAAAGCTGACTCGCGAGAACCCTTTTACTCCGGCAAAGGTGACCCCCCACACTAATTCAGTTCAGAGAGATCACTTAGCAAGCCTTTGCTTCTTCGAACGAACAAAGAAGCAAGGAACTGAGATGCAACTATTCCCTGTTGCATCGCCACCGCTGCGCCACCCAAAACGCTATCGAGTCAGCTAAACTCTAGTCTGAAACTGTAAGCTAGGAAAACATCATGTGCGCGTCGAAAGCTGGAATGCGTTAAGTCGCCTCCAGTATGGTCCATCAGTCCGGCACGAGACCTACTACTATCCACTGCTGCTGTTGTTGTGCTGCCAATATATCGACAACGGCACACATCTCCTAGTGCGTCGCCGGCTCTGTGCCACCCGAAATGCTACGAGCGTAATAGCAAAACTCAAGTCCGAAACTTAGCAAGCGCGTGCAACGTCACATGCGTATGAAACGCAGACACGCCTTAACCCTTCTACTATTGCAAAAATAATCCCCTAAGCCAATTCCAAGAATGTTGTCCCCCAAAAACTTGGGTGCAATCTTAAGCTGACCCCTCCACCACTGCAAAGCTTGTCCTACACTAATTCCAAGCACTGTGTCTCTAAAAACGTGGATACAGCCCTAAATATGAACCTTGATACTACAGTAGTGGTCCCTCTATAGTGCCTATATGTACCAGCCGCAAATGCCGACACTATAGCAGAAACCAGCAAAACTCCGCATACTGCCACTACTCGTTGTCCCCAGCTGTACAAACGATTTCACAGGCACTACAGCGGGCAACTGGCACTACTCAACCGACACTATAGAGGGACCTCTACTGTACTGCAAAATTACTCCGGCAGCAATCTTCAAGGAACCTGTCCCAGAAAACGTGGGTGTAGCGCTAAACGGGTTAAGTTGCCTCCGGGGTGGTCCAGCCGTCGGGCACGGGGCCTTCGTCCATGATGACCTCCCTGAATTTTTTGTAACAAAATAAAATAGCAGCGATCGGGGGGGGGGGTGTACTCACTTCATGCATAACCGGAGTCGCATGGTCATAGACCCTCGCATCCCTACAATGCCGAGACGGAGCAGGTCGGGTTTTCACCGACCACGCAGACATCGCGTGCACCAAGAGCGAATCGTCGTGAGGTGTTCGGCGAGTCATAGGTTGACAACATAAGAAAATAAAAGTGATATGGTAAAAAAGATAAAATGACATGCCTGGCAGCAGTGATAGGGTGAAAAAAAAATAAAGTAGCAGCGTTAGGGTTAAAGCAAATAAAACAAAAATAGAAACGATAGGGTGAAACCATAAGAACGTAGCGGCGACAGGGTGAAAACACAAGAAAGTAGCAGCGATAGGGGTGAAAGCGGCGATAGGGTGAACACATAGAAAATAGCTGCGATAACATAATAAAAAGAGCAGCGATCGAAAGGGTCAAAATATGAGAAAATAGGATGAAAACATGAGAACATAGCAGCGATTGATTGAATATATATATATAAAAATACCAGCGATTGGGTGAAAACGTAAGACAGCAGCAGCGATAGGGTGAAAACATAAAAAATGGCAGCGACAGGGTAAACATAACAAAATAGCAGCGATGGACCAGAGCATGCAAATGGCCTTTCTTTAGTGCTAAATAACTCTAACCCTACGATAGTTTTTCTGAGGTACAAGTATCGCCTCAATATCTATAGCAGAGTGGACACCGCGAAAACACACCTGTGGCAAGACCAGACCATGCGGATGGACTCTACAGTGCCCACGCCCACCGCTCCAACACACACACTACGGCCACTTAGACTGACCTGTGACAAGACCAGACCATGCGGATAGCCTCGATAGTGCCGATGCCCGCCGCTCGCGGGTCCCCCGCCGGCCCGAACCAATGGTTCTGAGGGGCACCGGTAGTCCTGTACATAATAACGTGACAGCAAACGAAGAGAGTTCAAAAGTAAAAAAGGCGTTCGGGTAGGTGGGGAGGGGGGGGCAACAGGGCAACCAGTGGTTCTGAGGGGCCCCGGTAGTCCTGAATATATTGTGACGAACCAGGTGTATGCTTATCACGTGATAGTAAACGGAGGGATTTCAAAAGGGAAAATGGCGGTGGGGTTGGGGGGGGGGGGGGGGGGGTACGCAGTTGGTGTTTGCTTCAGTCATTTGACCATTTA
>JAYJMJ010000002.1:4138241-4149581 GCA_036873875.1 Laminaria ephemera
CAACAACAACAACAACAACAACAACCACAACAACAACAACAACAACAACAACAACAACAACAACAACAACAACAACAGAAATCACGCTTGCTTATCGCGAGATCGTCTTGCTTACCGTGAGTTCGTCCAAGTTTCGCCTCGCCGCCAGCTTCTCCAGCTTTTCCAATAGTCCTGCTTTGCGCCAGTTTTCGTGAACGAAGAGGATGCTCTGGGCAGAGCACTTCTGGCCGCTGGCAAAAACAAAACAAAAAACGGACGGATTTTTTTGTTTACTTCTGCGAGTTTCTGATTTTGATCGCACCAAAAAATAGGAATCCTTTTCGAGTTGCCTAAAGCGTCCGCCGACCACCAACGCACGCAAGTTGACGACAATTACGAGTACCCTGCTGCACGAGTTAACATTGCAATAACAACGTTGCCATGCACATTGAGTTACACATCAACAACGACGACAATACCAAGACCGCAACCACAAGCCACACCAACAACAGCATTGCGATACACCTTGAGTAAAATAACAAATCAACAATCACAACATCTCAACCACAACCATGACCAACACCACCACCAAAACCACCAACACCACCATCACCACCAACACCACCAAGTATGGCAGCAGCTAGAGCCATGCTACGGTAGGGATTGCACTTTTGAGCCTAATTATTTCTCACTGAAGAAGTTCCTCAACTGATGAGCTACCCAAATGTATTTGTAGCCGAAGTGTATACCAGGGTATTACACAAGTGGGGAGGACAATGCAGGTGCTAACCCTGCCTTAGCACGCGTAGCTACCTGTATGCGTACGCGTCCTGATCGCAAGTGTGTGCAACGTGCTCCTCCTCCTGAACGTCGGGGCCCAGGATAAGGTGCAATACCTAGCCAACTAACAAGTAGTCGGCGACTCATACTCACCGCCCTACAAATTACCGCACCCAACTAACTGTAATATCTAGCCAACTTTTCTAGTCGGCGCCTTATCCGTTGTACAAACCCAAAAAAGACAGGCTATCTACCTGTATGCGTACGCGTCCTGGTCGCAGGTGTGTGCGACGTACTCCTCCTCCTGAACGTCGGGCCCCAGGATCTTCCAGTCGAACCCAGCGTCTTCCACCTTTACCTGCAACGGTAGAATGTGTTTTCTGTGTAAATACAACGGAAGAGTATTTATAGTAGCGGTAGTTGTTGTCTTTGTGATATTCTTACATTTTCCCTCCGGCAATTTCCAGGTCAAACCTCAATCTCTCATAATAACCAGTAGGAACAAATTTAGGCAAGATACGAATACATCTTATGTTAACTTGACACGTAGTATGAAATTATTACAACCAAGAGGAAGAAAGTAGAAAGCCAGCCGCGGGAGCGAAGCGATCGAGGCCTTCTTTTTCTGAAATAAACTACTGGTATCTGCTATGATCGTCGGGGGCGGGGGTGTGTCTAGGGGGAAGGGCATGCGAATGGACCAAAACGAACCCAACAATTGAAGAACTTGTTGAAAGGTCGTAATCTTCCACACGTTGGACAGATCATCGACCTCCACTTGATGATCTAGATCTTTCGGGGCAGATCTACATAGTCTAGGTCATGTTGCCGGGGGGGAGCTGTACGATCTGCATGATCCAGTACATGTTTCCGGGGTTGGATCCGTACTCTATACAAGGTTCCCCTTCGGAGGTGAGGTGACGCAAGGCTCATAGTTTTCATGTATGATGTTTTAGTGGAAGGAGCGTAGAAAAATAGTGCATGTATGAAGTGCTTGATAAAAAAATCCCCTGGAAGATGTTTGAGTTTATCGGTATTGGCGGCAGAGACGACGGAGGCAGCAGCATGGTGTGTGTGTGCAAAAATGCGAGAAGATGTCAGAACGTTTTGGCCCACAGCAGTCCACACATCACAGAGGACAGAGTCGAAAACAAATGTAGAAAAAAAAATGAAAAATGCTCGGTTACACCCAGAAAATTTGCTGAGCACAACAACAGCAGCAGCAGTGTTTGTATTTATTAGTAGAGCAGAGGGCAACACAACAACAGCGGCAGTACAGCAGCAGCAGCAGCAGCAGCAGCAGCAGCAGCAGCAGCAGCAGCGGCGGCGCGCGCGGCGGAGGCGGCGGCGGTGGCGCGACGGTGGAGGCAGCCGCAGCGGTGTCTATCGTGTACTTGGTATGTGTTATAGCTTTCCTATGCGGTCCATATTTCTCGATCCTAAAAATGGAAGCACCTCCTTTTATGCAGTCCGAATGTGCAAAATTGGACCGGAAAAAATCTGATTTGAGAATCCGATGGCCCAAGTCGACTGATTTTGGCCCAAAATCCGACGACTTGGGCCATCAGATTTTCAAATCGAAAAATGGCATGGTCTCAAAATTCAAGATGTTATTCACGCAGCACGCAGCAGCAGTAGAACGACCGATGAGTTGTGGATGGGGACACAGCAACGTTGCCTCGCACCTGACGCACAGTCGGCGGTCGGCGCGTCTCTCCACGGCCAGACTACAGTCGGCTGGCGTGGGCTTGGGCCTAGAGACCAAGAGAAGTAGTGCACTCGGCGCGTGCCTCTCCGTGCATACGTACTGCGTGCCTCTCCGTGGATACGTACTCGTATCATCGCCTACAGCACCTCAGCAGCAGACAGTACGAATGCTTTGTAGTCAAAATACAAAATACCAAGACAGGTTGGGCGCACCCGGCACGTCGCTTCACCGCCACACTAGGCAGTCAGCGTGGGCTCGGACGCTTGGGTCCGACGCCCAATGCAGCACACTCGGCGCGTCTCTTCGCGGCGCCAAACCAAACAGTTGGTTGGCGTTTGGTCGAATCTCTGGGCACACGCTCTCACCCAACTTCCAAATTTATCCGATTTCTTCGCATAAGAAAACACTTTCGACGTCCAAAGTACACGGCTGAAAATCCGATTTGGTCAAAATCCGAAGCTCAAAATCTCGACCGCATAGGAAACAGTCGCACACTAGTCCACAATGAGTACCAGGTACCTGGTACCAGGTATAAAATAACCTAGAAAAACGTACATGAAAAATACTCGGGCAGCACATTTGCTGAGCACAACAACACCAGAGAAGAGGGTTCAAGAGCTCGCAGAAGAAAGAGCAGCAACACAACAGCAGCACCAGCAGCAGCAACAACAGCGGCGGCGGCGGCGGCACGCAGCAGCGTACATTTGATTGTGCACCCAGCAGCATGCACTTGATCGACTGCTGTGTTTGCGAAGAATGAATCGCCCAAACAAGCCAGCTGGAATCCATCCAATACGTGCGTGTGCATGCTTAGATCAGATTTAGAGGTGGGCAGGCCATCAAAATATACCAGTACCACACAGCATTGCGAAGCACAATAACCCCAAAAGTTTTTTGGGCATGCAGCAGGAGAACGAAACAACAATAGAAGCACGACGCCGCCACCGCACCGCCGCCGCTGCTGCTGCTGCAATGCTGCAATGCTGCTGCTGTTGTTGTGTTGTTGTTCGCCTGTCTCTCTCTGCTTTCAACCTGTACCACTAGGTACCTGGTGTGAATAACGCACTATAGCGGTGCGATGACGTGTTGAGCAGCAGCTGGGAAAAAACGAAGGGCAGCAGTTGAAACATTTGCGGTCTATAGCCCAAAAAGAGCAAATGGGCCAACAGCAGTTGAAAATTTGGAAGTCTGAGCAGCCCAAACGGCGAAAGTTTTAACGACCACTGGGAGGACATCGGTAAGTATGTTTAGTTAGTATGGAAATGGCAAAAAGAAAACCGTAAAATTTTTAGTGTAGTCGACATTTTTGCCGGAACTGTTTTTATTGCCGGAGTTTTTCCGGACAACTTCCATACAGGTCGGCCAAGGGTTGGGGATGGGGTTAGGAGGTTTTATGGCGTTATATCCAAAACCCTTCTCATAATACTGGAGCCACACGCTGGACACCCAGCAATTCATTTTTGGGCAATAACCAAAAACGGGTACACACCCGATCCGTTTTCTCTCAAAAACGGTTACACTTTAAAATCAAGTCGAAAATGTATCCCAAGTGCCACATGATTGGCCAAAAACAAATCGTACCCGTTTTTGAGTGATAACGAACCGGGTATACCCGTTGTTGTTTTTTTATGCTTGGCGTTCAACTATTTTTGGTTATATGTAAGCCAATCAGAGGCCTTCGTGGATATTTTAAGTCAATCAGATGCCATACATAGGTTCCCCCTATACGAACGGCACCGTCTCCGGGGTGGAACAGAGGCCGCGTGCCACACCCAGGTGCACCCACACGACACATCACTTCACCCCTGCCACACACGCACGTAGCTCTCTCCTTGCCTCCTCCAATAGGCGAGCACCATAGCCACAGAGGGAGCAGTTCGTCTTGCCTCATACCTCCTTCTGGGCTCTGTGTACGCCAACACGAAGGAGCTGCGTTCGGCGGTTTGTTGTTGCGAGGACATAGGATATCTCACTAGAAGCGGCATACTGCTGTGCTTGCTTTGAAGTGACACAAATGAAACGTTTGACGCGTACGAATATACGTCGGAGATGCCGTAGTACGAGTGAGCGTAATCACGAACAACAAATACATGTAAGAGTATTCAAATACCAAGACACGATAGTACATCCATGCCTCGCGTGCACCTAGCAGTATAGTCTAAAAGACTACAGCGTCAGCAGGCCCAAAGAAATGAACGGTTCTTCGATCGCCAATCGTGTGGCTCGTGGGGTGCGTTTTTGACTTGTTTTTAAAGAGTACCCGTTTTTGAGAGAAAATGGATCGGGTGTACCCGTTTTTGGTTATTGCCCTTCATTTTGTCTTCTTTCCATACTGTATCGTATATGCTTCTTTACATGCCTCACAAAGGCGGCTCGTACAAACACAAAAAAAGATACACAAGGCACGTGCGACAAAAACGTCTACCATCTTTTCTGTGTCTAACCACCATGCGTGCCCGCAGAAAAACTCATCCCGACTTGCCCCATCACACCAGAGGAGAATCGAACAGACCCAATAAAAACACCGCGTTGGCATTGCGCACACCGCCACCGCGGCGCACAGCATGAACGTGAAGGTATTCGCTCATTTTTGGTCGTGAACCGCGGACAACGTGATCAAAACAACGCAACCGCCTCACAGAACGCCCAACCCGCACATAACGCGTGGATGTAATCTTCATGGAAAACCAAATATTTTGTCCAACGCCATCGACAGAACACACCCAGCGTCCGTACAAATTCTTCTCTAGAGATATACCAGATATTAAATGTGTGGTCACGCAACATGAGACACATAACGTGCGAAATGCAAATCACACGTAATCTGTCGTATATCAGCTCTCAATGCACAAGGCCTACCTCATTCTTCGAAATACGCGTTTCCCCTTGGTAACAGCTGCGCAGGTACGGGTCGCAGTTCGAACCTATTATTAATCTCGTCGCCAGCAGATTCAAGGGTAAAAAGAGCAAGCCCGCTTCACCCCATGGCAACTAAAAAGTAAACATTCAACAACCTCAATGCAAGACGTCAGTTGACCATGAAAGAAGCGCAACATCAGCATGACATAAGCACAGCATCAGTCGTCGCCGTAAGGCGCGTCGCGCTAATGTTCTGGAGCCGCAACTGCAAGGCATCTCGTAAATATAGACGGCTCGGCCACAACTTTAGTTATAGTACGAAATAAGCACAACGTCAGCCGCCGCTTCATGGCGCATCGCGCTCATGTTTCAGTGCCACAACTGCCAGACCCTCCGAAAAACATCAATGACTCCCCCCCCCCCCTTCTCCCACGGTCTCTCACCTTTCTACGCTCCTACTGCGGCTCCGATTTCTGCTCCTCTTGGCATTGTCCTTCCTCGACCCATCCCCCCCTTCCCGCCCTCCGCTGGCACTCTTGTTCGGCTCCTCAGCGTTGGGCTTGCTTTTGGCGCGTTGAGCATCGGAAAACGGCCATCTTGCTAAATCATCCTCAGTCACTCGGGTCAGGCTACCCTTATCCACGATCGCTTTTTCGCCACTGTCTTCCATCCTGATGGGAGGCGGGTTTCAGTACGAGGAGGCCGCAAGAAAGGGGGGGATAGCACATCGCCATGTTAGCGTAGTATTAACACGAGCGAATGCGAGTTACTAATTAACACAGCGCCAAAAAAAAAACAAACGCGAGTCTCTAATTCGCACAGCGCCAAAAGCTAGGGACCCCTTCCGAGATCGCTGAAGCCTGACGTCGGATAATGCGCCTGCCGCCGCCGGCCGAAACACGTACACAGGTTGACGATAGTTAAAAATAACCTGACGCGCGAGTTCCTAGCGACAGCTATACTACCCTGGTGTTCCATTTTACCCTGAGGCGTTCTTCCACTCCAGAGTTATTGGAGCCAGTCCTGTGACTATGGACTACACTTTGGCGATCACATTGATGTGAGAATAAGAATACTTAACACACCCCGCAACTTTCGGAAAATCAGGCGCACACCGCTCTTCAAACGTGGTGCGGACGGAGGGGCCCACACGGGCCCTCTGCTGGGAAAAAAAAATCATTTGTTGGAATACACTCTTCAACTCGACCGTTTGCCAAGTGCAGCAGACAGCAGGGAGTATATACGGTTTGGCCTAGCTTCCGTAGCGACGAAATGGTTGAGAGCCCACACGAACTCTTCATTACGTCTTCCCTCCAATAATTTTCCCAGTCGGTGGGGACTATTTTAATAGAGGACGCGTGCTACGAATGAGGTAAGCACTTTTCGGCTTTTTTATTTCTGAACGACGGGGCTCCTTAACCCAAAATCGTCGGAATGTCATTCTTGTTTTGCAATACGATTTTTTGGTAACACCTAGGCCATGGGCTTGTTGATTGGGCTGCACTTTCATTCTTCTCAAAAATCAGTTTTTTGGGTGAGGTTAAGAGCTCCTCAAGTGAGTGAGCCCGAGAAACAAAATGGCGCACCTCTATTATAAGCAATAGCATGTGTCTGTTGTGTGTCATCGGTAGCTTTAGTGTTCAACCCCTTTGGAGAATTCACCCACATTTTGGGGGATTGAACTACTTGGAATTAACGTGGAACAATTTTGGCAGTGGGTAAAGGGTTACTACAAGTACAGTTCAACCATTTTGTCGAAGCTCGGCCAATGTCTATGACACATCCTACGGTATAAGCGCACCATTATTTTTCTGAGGCTCCTCAGCTCAGGAGCTCTATATACCTCTCCTCCAAAAAATGATTTTGAGAAAACTGAAAGTGCAACCTGATGAACAAATCCATGACGACCTAGGTATACAAAACATCAATATTTCAAAACAAGAATGACATTCCGACGATTTTGGGTTAAGGAGCCACGTCATTCAGAAACAAAAATGCCGAAAAGTGCCACCTCATTCGTAGCACGCGTCCTATACATCCCTCGCAGAGAGAGGGGGGACGCACAAAGAGTGACACGCGATCGGACGCGGCAACGAAGTCATGAAGACGTCCGGAACATTGTACGTCGGTTGCTCGCACACGCGTGCGGCCTACACGGCGAGTACGCGCGTGGAATCCACGACGTGCGAAAAAAAAACCCAGCGGCGCGAGCGATTGAATCGTCCTTCTTCCTAGCACCCCTACAACCGACAGTGGCTAGGCCTTTACACTCAGATACGTGCAATATTTTTGTTTCATTTTTCCTTTGGTGTTCTTTCCACCCCAGAGTTAATTGGAGCTTGTCCTGTGACCACGGGCTAGATTATGGCGATGAGTTAATGTGAGAGCAACAACTTCCACGTCTGATGCACGTGTCCTACTGTAGTATGGTGCCCTAGAAAAACACGCACCGCCCTCGCTGCTATCCACCGCAGAAAACACACCACATCTACCACCGGCAGCCCTCGCACCATCACTGCCACCGTCACCACAGCAGGACAGCGACGCCCTCGGGAATGATAAACTGACCTTACAGAAATCTTGTTCAAGCCGGGCACCCCCTGTGTCTTAATGACCATCGCCCGCGGCCGCCGCCCGTCCCCGCTGGCTGACCCTCCGGATATCTCCACCACATCCATCACGGACAGCTGGGAAGCGCTAGGTCGTGCCGCTCGCGTCTGCTCTTCCCGAGCCTTGTCCTCCCAGATCTTATGGCAGGACAAAGGCACCATCGCATTTTCAGGGACAGTTCGGGAGGGGGGGTTCAACGAGTCAGCACGCCCCATCGCATTTTCGAGTAATTTTCGGGGTGGGGTGGGGGGGGTGGTGTTCAACGAGCAGCATGCCTAGAAGCGACACCCCACAAGTTTAGACGACCAAACGTCACGCAAGCCCACACCACCCAAAAATAGAAACGCCAAAAAGCGACAAATTTAGTCGACCAAAAACTTAGAGGTTTGCGAAGCGAGCCAAAAACATATAGCCGCTCCCCGCCGGCAGACGGGTGCCCCCCTCGGCCGCCACAACCGACCGCCCACCACACGCGAAAAAAGCAAAGAGCGAAAAGCGAAAAATCAATACGTTTACAGTGGGTACCCCGGTTTAATAGCACCCAAGAAAAGAGCATTCGGGACTTAAGAGCGGTCAAATCAGCATGTCCCGCCACACCAAAAGCCACATATTGCCCACTACAGTCAAGAGCTATGTTTAGTTTAGAAAGAATTTTCCGGCTTGTCACGGGGTGCTCTTAGACCGGGGTACCCACTGTAGTTGAACGAAACGTCGGGCGACCGAACTGAGCCAACAAGAGCTCCCCCGGCCGAAAGGGGTCTAAAAAAAAAGCGTCACCGACACCGCCACCACCGCGCAGAAAGCGACAAGAGACAAGGTTAACCGTCAAGCGAGCGAACTGAGCCAACAAGAGCTCCCCCGGCCGAAAGGGGTCTGAAAAAGCACAAACCGATACCGCCACCACCGCGCAGAAAGCGAAAAGAGACAAGTTTAAAGTCAGGCGAAAAAGCACAAAGCGACAAGTTTGATCGGCCACTTATACACAGCAGAGCAATACACAGTAGCATCGCGCGGCTGCACAGCCAAACAGAGGCCAGCACCCTTTCTACGGGTACTGTATGTAAATACTGGAGTCCCTCTCTCCCAGCATAACACGCCCAAAACGCCTACTATAGCGCGTGTAAATCACAATTCGACGCGAGTCGACGAGGGAAGAAAGTGCTGAACACTTCTCGCCATAAAAAGGAAGGCACGCACCGCGATGGGGACGGGTGGGGGTGGGGGTGTGCCTGCTATGCGACCCTGTACCTGAATTGCGAAAAGGGAGGAAGCTGGAGAAAAAGCGCGGAATGGGAAAAAATCGAAAACACCCCAAACCACAGCTCTATCTGCCAACGTCTCCGCTCGAGCTCACGTTAAGCGCGGTGTAGAAGCAGAGTCCCCACCCCGCGAGGCCGACTCCCGCCAAAAAGATTGGCAATAATACCGACAAGTCTTGGAGTTGTGCCCGCGCCGTCCTTAAGACACAAGAAAAACCGACATTATTTTTTTGGGGACAAAAACGGAACAACAAGACACGGGGCGTGGGGAAAGTGAGAGAGTGAGACAAAAACGAACCGGAATGAGCCGAATTGAGAACACAAAATGAGCAAAAAGCGTGACGGACAAAACAAAGACTGAACGAGAAAAACGGGGGGAAAAATCACAGAATGAGAAAAAAGGACAAAGATGTTACAGAATGAGACAAAACAAGACAAGTTGATACCAAAACGAGGTAGAATGAGCCAAACTGAAACCAAAATGGCATGGAACATGATCAAACGAGACAGGTTGAGACAACCGGTAACATGAGACAAAACCTGAGATAACTGACACAACATCATGCCCGGCTTCCCTTCTAGCTCACCTGCTGCCCACTACCACGAGAAAGAACCAGGGGGCGTGAATGACAGTGGAACACAGAACAAAACGGTGCAAAATGGCCCAAAATTACGCAAAATTACCCAAAATGTCACAAAAATGAAACAAAATGGCCCAAATCAAACCAAACCAAACCAAACCAAGCCACTCAATTGCTGCCCGCTACCATGAGAAACAACCAGGGAGCGTAAATGAGAATGGAGCACAAAACAAAACGACACCAAACGACACAAAAAGACACAAAATGACACAAAAAGACACAAAATGAAACAAACTGGCCCTCAAAATGACACAAAACGACACCAAAAAGACGCAAAATTACCCAAAATCACCTAAAATAACCCAAAAATATCACAAAATGACACAAAATGGCCCAAATCAAACCAAGCCAAACCAAACCAAGCCACTCACTTGCTGCCCGCTACCATGAGAAATAATCAGGGAGCGTAAATGAGAATGGAGCACAAAACAGAACGACACAAAACGACACGAAATGACACAAAATGACATCAAATGACACAAAATGACACAAAATGACATCGAATGACACAAAATGACACAAAATGATACAAACCGGCCCTCAAAATGACACAAAATGACACAAAATGATACAAACTGGCCCTCAAAATGACACAAAATGATACAAACTGGCCCTCAAAATGACACAAAATGACACAAAAACACACAAAATGACATCAAATGACACAAAATGACATCAAATGACACAAAATGACACAAAATGACACAAAGACACAAAATGACACAAAATGACACAAAATGACACAAAATGACACGAAATGACACACAATGGCATCCGAACCAAACCAAACCACTCTCAACTCACTTGCTGCCCGCCACCATGAGAAATAACTAAAGACACAAAGTGACACATAACACAAACGACCCAAAACGACTCAAGATCACACAAAATGACACCAAAATGACACAAAATGACACAAAATGATACAAACTGGCCCTCAAAATAACACCAAAATGACGCCAAACCAAACCAAATCACTCCCAACTCACTTGCTGCCCGCCACCATGAGAAAGAACCAAAGACGCAAATTGACACATAACACAAAACGACCCAAAATGACTCAAGATCACACAAAACGACCCAAAATGACACAAAACAACACAAAATGACACGTGACACAAAACGACCCAAAATGACTCAAGATCACCCAAAATGACGCAAAATGACACAAAATGACACAAAATGACACCAAAATGGCACAAAATCACACCAAAATGACACAAAATGACACAAAATCACACCAAAATGACATAAAATAACACAAAATCACACCAAAATGACACAAAATGACACCAAACCAAACCAAATCACTCCGACTCACTTGCTGCCCGCTACCATGAGAAAGAACCACGGTGAGTAAATGACAGTGGAACACGAGTACCGCCAAACCGGGTACACGGCTGGGGTAGCGTCGGGCGACATCTTGCTCAGAAGGTCGCCCATCGGCGCCTGCAGTGCAGGAAGGGAAGGTATGGAGCGGAACGGGGGGGGGGGATAGAGGGTG
>JAYJMJ010000002.1:4149681-4163388 GCA_036873875.1 Laminaria ephemera
TCTATGCTGCATGCCATGTTACCTCGTGGTGATATGAAGAGACACCGACGTGGTTAATGGTGGAACTACCTGGAGAGTGGTGTCGGCGATACTCGTCATGCATGACATCGAGTTCTTCATGCTCCATGCTGCATGCCATGTTACCTCGTGGTGATGGGCAGAGACACTGACGTGGTCAATGCCGGAACTACCTCGAGAGCGGTGTCGGTGATACTCGTCACGCATGTCGCTCATGGGTGTTATGCCTGTCCTAGATGTTTAACATGCCTATGCGATCGATGTTTGTCATGTCGAACATCGATGCCTTTATTCTCTATGACGCATGCCATGTTATGTCGCGATGCAACCGGCTCATCACGATGATAAAAAATGTTACTCGACGACACACCGGCGGCTCAGGGACGCCATTAGTCTGAACGGATGCAGTATCCGGAAGAGGATGATGGGGTATTTGACTTTACGTATGTACCGGGTACACATGAGTAGTCTTTCGATACTAGCACGGATGCATATATACTGACTTTCTGTGTTTAGTGTAACAGGACTGCATTTTCTTGTTTTAGTCTGTTTCCAGCGAAGGCGAGCGCCTTTGTAGAGTATCTCGGCGATATTCGGTTGAAATGTGAAGTGAGCACTTGGTCAATCGCTGCTGATCGGGATATGAGGTAAGCATCTTCCGTGGGTGTTGCAAGTAGGTTCGGCGGTAGCACTTCGACAGTGAATGGTATGCACTTGTCATGCTATTGTCGAACGGATCGGCGAAGTGAGCACCTTCTCGGGATCTTGTATGTACAAAGGAGTTGTCTGTGTTTCGTGTGTACGATATGTGTATGGGAGCGAAAATGCAAACCAGCTTTGGCGACAAAGGGAAAATTCTGTTTTTGTACTAACCGTCGGCTGGTCTAATTCTAATGTTTGAAGACTTACGAAGATCGGGACCACCGCTCTTCTTACCACCATCCAAGGTCAGCACCGCCGAACGAGGGGCGTTTCAACATCGAGCCTACGTCGTTGGGTGGAGAAGGAAAGCGTACGCGCTGTTACCGAGTTATAACCGGGATGTCCGTCCTGCACCGACGCTCACATGCTCCGGGCTGGGGGGGTGTCGCAGCGACGGAGGAGCCGATGGAGTAAGCCGCGTAGTACTGGGACGGGTATACGACTTCCAAGTATCGTACTGGTGGTTACGGTGCCCAGACGGGGACTGGAAGGAGTTTAGTCACCGGGAAATGGCCAAAGGAGTCCCAAGCCACCAGGATACCCTACACAGGCGAGGAAGATCCCCGCCAACAGTGGACGGTGGACGACGGGGAAAGACCGGCGACGGAAAGTCCCCGATACCTACTCTCCGCCGACGCTAGCTAGGCGTCGCGCGGGGAGACGAGACGAACCACGCCAGGCAGACGGCATCGGAGGGAGGAGGAAGGTGCCCACGCTGCGGTCGGGCTGTGACTGGGATGCCCGCTTTGTGCCGACGATAGTCATGCGTCGGGCAGGCGGGGTGCTACAGCGTTAGGCACCACGCGCACCTTGGGGCGCGAGGGATATTCTGAGATACGTGATGACTGACCGGACCAGCAATGCGTGGAGGGTGCGTCGATTAAGTTGGAGATACAATGCCGTCGGAAAGGCTCTCCATCGTCCCGGCGTGGGTAAAGGAGGGACGGCCCCGGACGAGGGACCCCTCCTGTGAAAATGGGAAACCCCTGGATAATATAGATTTCCTGTCTCGTCATGCCCGATGACTCTCGTTACTACCCCCTAAAGGAACAACAAAGTTAAACAACCACCTGCCCCCTGTCCAGTGTCCTCCCGTGGTGCCACCGCGTGTGCGTTGCTCAATCCGCCTGCAGCTCGCGTACCCGTTATCCTCGTGCCTCGTTCTGGCGAATCGACCATCGCATTTTGGGGTCATCTGATCATCTAGCTGCTGGAGGGACTATCGGCGGAATTCCACAGCATACAAGGTGAGAGCACTCAAGAAGGTCACTAGAAGGACCACGCTGCTGTAATAATACCCCCGGGCGTTTCGGCCAACTGGGCGTACAGGTAAACCACGCCCACCGCAGGCGCCCACGCTTGCCCATACGGCTTCAAATTCAATTCTGCCACGCTGGCTACACGCCCGCAGCCCACGCCGTGCACGAACATCATTTTCGTTTTTTTCGAGGACGTCATTGGGCCAAACGGCACCGCGGCCCTGAACGGGACGAAAGGACCCCCCCGTTCGACCACTAGGTGAGGGAGGATATGCCCCTGCCAACCTTCTAATTTTATGTACTGCCCTCTTTTCACTAGTATTTTCCTCTAATTTACTTAAATGGTAGCGCCATCGGACCACTTCGGACAGCATCAAAAACTACTATAGTGACATCTTCCCTCGCGGTCCAACAGCCCGAACAGACCAGAGGTGGAACTTATAGAGGCTAGAGAAGCAGCAAACGACGCCCACTGCCCACAGCCCAAACTCCACCCACAAACAACCCACCACCAACCCCGTCATATGTCTTCCGATGGTAATGTCTCTAACAAGCAAATGTTTTTGCGGTTATTATGAGTACTGGAACGCGTATGATATATATATTGTATATTTCTTGTGCCGTGTTTTGTGCGGAAAGATACGATCGAGACTACTCGCAACGACTATTTTTTCCGCCTCTGGTCTGTTCGGGCTGTTGGACGGCGACGTGGAGATGTCAATATACTTGCTTTTGGTGTTCTCAGGAGTGGTCAAATGGTGGTAGGTTTTAGGTCTATTGGGGAGAAATAATGGTCTAAAGGGGGTAGTATGTAATTTAAACGGGTTGGCGGGGGCATACGCCCCCAACTAAGGGTCAAAATGCGAGATCCTCTAGCCCCTTCCATCGCCGCGGTGCTGTTTGGCAAAATGACTTACTAGCTCGACTGGAAACAGAAAAAGTGTGCGTGCTCGGCATGGGCTGCTGGCGTTTAGCCAGCGTGTCAGAATTGAGTTTGAAGCCTTATGGTGAACGCTCTTGCGCCTGCGGTGGGCGTGTTTTACCTGTACGCCAAATAGGACGAAACACCTGGGGGTATACCTTCATTTGACCATTACCCTTTGTTTCTCCGTAAGTCAGATTATGGGACATGTTTAGAGCTCCTACAGTTAGTGAGGAGCCTAAAAAACAAAAGGGTGCACCTCTACCGTAGCATGTGCCCCATGAGATTGTTTATTCAGCGGAGCGAACATTGATTATCAAATTCGAGTTTGGAGTGACGTGTTGAGCGCCTCAAGTGAGGAGCCTCAGAAAAAATGAGATGGCCCTCTACCGTAGCCTTGGTCTATGTTTCGTTGCAATATGGAGCATCTTGATTTTCGGTTTCGTAATATGCACCGCCAACATGGCATTGTACTCATCTTTTGTTGCGCTACTCCAACGTAATGTGTAAAGCCCGTTTTCGGGCGAGCTAAATTGCCAATTGCACAAGTAACCTGTATTAGGTTGTGACCACGGGAGTACCCCTCCCCTACCGCATGCTTGGTTGTCTTCAAATAGGGTGGAATACACGAACACGGAGGGGCGGAGGATTATAACGTTCCCTTGGTGAGCAGCCAGTGGTCAACACGGGGGGGGAGAGGTGTGATCATCGTGTCGTGCAAGGCCGTAGTCCGGAGGACCATAGACCCTCACATCCCTAGAATGCCGGACGGAGGACGTCAGGTTTTAACCAACCAGATCGACATTTCGGGCACCAAGCTCGAAGCGCCGTGAGGTATTCGGCGACTCACATGAAGCGGAAACTGTATCATACTAAGAACTGGTTATGAGTCGGACTTTTGCACCATGTGCGTACCTTCCTGAATGTTAGTGGCAGAGGGGGAGGGGGGGGGGACTCATTTGTTGTTTGCCTTAGTCATACGATCTTCGACCCCGCAACCCTCTCGGCACGGAGCACCGTTACTACTCTAACTTGATGCACCTCCAGTACTTTGGGCGCTCAGTACGCTTCATAAGTGCACTTCAAAAACATTTTTGCTTTTACTATACCCTTTCTGTTCACCAAGGTTACGGTAGATGTACACCTCATTTGTTTAAAGGCTCCTTATATGAAGAGCTCCAAAATCTCACCCGACCCTCGACATTGAAAAAGGCTGTTCGCGCCGTCCGATGAAAAATGTCATCGGGTCTGCGTACAGATAGTGTATTCGCAAATACAAATGGGCTTCAAACGTGTTTGTGTAGTCCTCCAGTTGAGGAGGCGGTCCTTCACAAATTTTATGGCACAAAACCGTTACCCCTGGTGTACCGTGCGTCTGTTTCTTGTATTCTTATGTTGTGCGGAGGGAGTAGGATACGCCTACGAGCGCAGTTAACGTCATCGCTCCACGCAGGGTAAGATGGTACGCACCACAAAGTAGTAGGAACTCGCGCTGGTGGATGTTTGCAACCGTCGTCAACTGTTTGCGTAGGTGGGAAGCAGAAAGTCATCATTCGACCGTTCTCCGGACTGTTCTTGTTGAGAGAGTTCGGTGGACGGAAGGCGTACAGAGAGTGGGTCCCAATTTGTTTGGCGCGGCCGCAGGTTGGAAACTTGCTCTGCTCGTAACGATCTGCCATTATATACGTTTCCTGTACATTGTTACGTAAGGCAGACCACTTTTCTTCGTCGTTCATTGAGGGAGGAGTAAATTGCGTTGGTACCAGGTAGGTCTTATGGCGACTCTTCTTGTTGGGCGAGGAAACTGTGTGCGGTGGGTGCTACGATAGGGCTGCAGATTTTGGCCAAATAAGTTCTGCCCGCCGAGGATCTACCCGTTCTCGTTGGAATACTACGTCAGGTTTACGATTTTACTATTACTGTAGGTACTATCTGGTCTATAGTTCGACGCGTGCTACATGGGGAGCATTTTTTGGCAAAATTAGATTCTGAAGGACGGGACTTCTTAACCCAATGTCGTCAGAGTGTCATTCTTGTTTTGCAACAAAGTTCGTTGTATACCTAGCCCATGGGATTGTTCAGTGTGTTGTGATTTGATTTTTACATGAAGTGTTGAGTTTGGGTGAGAGGTAGGGAGCTCCCCAAAAGAGGTAGGTAGGGGTAACACCAAACGTTTCTGAGGATCCTCACCTGAGTCGCTCTAGACTTCCCCAACACACGGGTTTAGAAAAAACAGTGTATGCTTTAACCGACATACGTAACAACCCAATGCCCTATGCATAGAAGGAATAGTCCAGTAACCCACAAACGGGTTTCCAACGTTATTGAGAGCTCCTCAAGAGAGGAAGGAGCCTCACAAAACAATTGTGCGCCCCTATCGAAACACGCGTTTATCAAAGAGGGCCAACGATAACCGAAGGACCTACAGCAGACCTCGCACGAACAAAAAAACTGTGCGCCCCTATCGAAGCACGCGTTTATCAAAGAGGGCCAAGGATAACCGAAGGACCTACAGCAGACCTCGCACGAACAAAACAATTGTGCGCCCCTATCGAAGCACGCGTTTACCAAAGAGGGCCAATAATAACCGAAGGACCTACAGCAGACCTCGCACGAAATCGAAAGCGGATACTCCATTCCGGCCGCCTCAAGTGAGGAAGGGACCTCACAAAACACGTTTGCGCCCCTATCGAAGCACGCGTTCATCAAAGAGGGCCAACGACAACCGAAGGACCTACAGCAGACCTCGCACGAAATCGAAACACTTCTTTGCTTCACTCTGGGACAGAAAACGGGTACATCAGTGCTGTCTCCCCAAACAGAAACATCAACTCTTTCTCCGTTGTCGATGTCCCCATCTCTACGTAAGAACTTCTACTCGATGACGCGCGATACTCCATTCCGGCGGATGGACCCAACGATAGAGGGGGGCCATTTCGTTTTTGAGGCTTTTTACCTGAGGAGCTCTATACCTCTCCCAAAAACTTATTTGGGGGAGAAATGTAAGTTCCACCCGACAAACAATCCCGTAGCCCAGGTATACAAATAAACGTATTGCAAGAAATATGGAATCTCCGACGATGTTTGGGTTAAGGAGCCCAGTCGTTCAGAAACCGTTTCAGCCACGAAGTGCTACCTCTATCGTGGCACGCGCCGGTGCCGGATTTGTTTGTTTGAATGCATGTTTTTTATCATCACATGTGCTTTCCGCTTCATCTTCAAGAAATTTCCAGGTTTTACCTTCAGCGACCTGCTGGACTGCTAATGTTCACGGTTCAACACCAAATCGTTCGAGAAGTATAGGGGGCAACCACGTACGTAGCACGGACTCCGCCATCTCAAGTGTTTCGGCGTTAACCTCGTCTTCAAACTTTCGTACACCTTCGTCAGCCCTTTCCTCCTCCCCCGGGTGCATATCCACATGCTTGTGGTAGAAACCCAAATCGTCGGCAGCAGCAGCCTGCGCCGTAGCTTCAACTACATGAAACGGCAGTTGCAAGCCTATCGAGAAATACCACTGGTAATGCCATTCCAAGGGGTCACCCATTGCATCCTCATACCAGTACTCAATGGACTGTTCAGCGAGAATACCAGCGAACAGGTTATACCGCACCGCCAACCACTGACACATATTCGGCAATTCCCTGGCTACAAACGCCTCCAAACTTCCTAGTGTTTTGCTGCTGTGGACCTCTACGTGGTAGTAGGTGCTGACAATTGCAGGTCGGGGGTCTCTAAATATCGCCATTTGCAGCCAATCATCGGTGATATCGCAGTTGGCTTCGTGCATGCATTTCCAAAGCTCGTCGCCATTTTCTACGTGGGAGCCATCGGTGAAGGTGCAGGGCGGTTGTCTGGTTTTTCCTTCCATTTCCAAGTGAGTTATTCCCATTCCGCCTCTGTGGGCGTATGCGCAGCCTCTCGCCACTGGGAGCGTATGCTTGAACGATTGAGAAATGGTTATAGATACTCTGAACGGCGGAGGAAGGAGGCAAACGAACAACGGAGAGAGGTGCAGGCGTTGGGCGGCATGTATCAGGGATCCTAGTTTCTTGGGTACGGGTAGCTAGTTACCCGCACCAATGTCAGCGGTAGTAAACGGAATTGGTTTTTGAACAAAATGTGTCCACTAGCTCCGGTATGCAATCAATATTCAATTTCTCGGTGAAAAACATTATATACCCCGATGGATAGTATCCATCGCCTACCGCGTGCAGACCTGATCACTCCCGGGTGTTGCTGTTATTTTAGCGAGGTAGTTTGTAATTTTCCGTAGGTGAACAGTTATATTTCAAGTAACAACCATCCCTGGGGGACATCAACTCAGCTTCTTGATACTGGAATCGTATGCTTGAAGGATTGGAAATTTGTGATCGAACAACAAACAACAGATAGAGGCGCACCATGGCTTTGGACACGAAACAAACAGTAAACCTAGAAGAAGCAGATCAAGAGTATTGACGCTGCATGAGAGATGGGGTGTGGAGTGAAACTTTATTTAATCGAGTGTAAGCACAGGCGCTTTACACTAGAAACGTGCGCTTGAAGAATTGAGAAGTTTTCATTGATAATCTGAAGGGTAGAACAGGAAGGCAGGCAAAGGAAGGAGAGAGGACGCAGCCAGGCGCTGGGCAGGAAATAAACATAACACCTAGGGAAAGAAGGCTAAGGGTATTGGCGCTGCATAATAGATGGGGCGTGAGATGAAAATTAATGTGTTCGAGTATAGGCGCAGATGGTCTTCACTGGAAACGTGTGCGTGAAAGATTGAGAACTTGTGATCGATACTCTGAAGGGACATGAATATGAGGGGAAAAATGAAGGGGGACAAACAATAAAGCGAAGCCACGACAGGCGGGGCAGGCACTAGAGAGGCAAAGAGGATATACTACCTAGGGAAAATCTGGCATATGGTTTTAGCGCTGCGAAAATGTATGGAGTGGGGCGAACCTTGAACCGTTTGAGTGTAGGCGCAGCTGGTCGTCAATGGAAGCGTGTGCTTGAAACATTGCTAAGGTGTAATCGATACTCTGAAGGGCCGAACAGGAACGCGAGCAAACAACGGAGAGAGGCGCGGCCAGGCGTTGGGCAGGAAATAAACATAACACCTACGGGAAAAGAAGGCCAAGGGTGTTGGCGTTGTATAATTAATGGGGTGTGGGATGAAAAATAATGTGTTCAATTGTAGGCGCAGCTGCTCGCCATCGGAGGCGTGTGCAGGAAGAATATAGGAGTAGTGATCGATATTCTGAAGGGCACAAGATGAAAGCGAACAAACATCTGACGGAGATGCAAGAGTTTAGCAGGAAATGGACACAACACGAAGGGAAAACAAGGCCAATGATATTGGCGCTGCATACCAGATGGAATGTGGGATGAAAAATACGTTAGTCGAGTGTACGTGCATCTGCTCGTCACTGGAAGCGTGTGTCGGAAGAATTTAGAAGTAGCGATCGATACTCTGAAGTGCAGAACAAGAAAGCGAAGCCACCACACTCGACGAAGCGTGGTGCAGACATTGGACAGAAAAACAACTTTAGTCTGACAGCCCCCAAAGTTTTCAAAGTCCAGTAACGATAGAGGTAGCACTTTTGCGCAAAACTATTTGTCACTGACGTGGCTCCTTAACTGAGGACATACGACTTGTATTGTTTGACTACTGCTTGAGCTTTACAACCTTGTTCGTAACACGCTTAGGCCATGGGATTGTTCGTCGTGTAGCACTATTCCACGGTCCCCAAGTCAGGACGTACCTATATCTTCCAGCTGGGAGCCCTACACAGAAATCGCGTGCGTGCCCTATCGTAGCATGTACCTAGCCTGGCTTTCATGTGGTGTGACCTTCCATGTGGTGTCACGCGTGCTACGGTAGAGGAGCATCCTTTTTTTTCTGAGGCTCCTCACTTGAGGAGCTCTATACCTCATCCAAAAAACGGATTTAGAGAAATATTAAAAGTTTCCCCGATGAACAATCCCATGCCCCTAGGCCTACAGCGGAACATAACTCCAAAACCAAGAATTGACATTGCCACGATTTGGGGTCAAGGGAGTCCCGTCATTCAGAAAACGTTTGAGCTTAAAAGTGCTACCTCTATCGTAGCACGCGTCGTGTTTCGTATTGGGTATCTTGGCATAAATTGGTACCAGTGAATAATACCTACCGTAGGGAAACTCTTTGATAATCCTGCCGTTAAGAGTCATCGCTAGGTGTAAGCCATTCAAGATTTATTTTCATTGCGAAACGATTTACACTTAAGCATTGTAGCTTTTACGATAGGGCTATTACGATTTCGGTCAAAACTCGCCTCACGGACGACCGTCCTCGACTGAGGGACTACGACGCGTGCTACGGTAGAGGTAGCATTGTTTAGCGAAAATATGTTTTGAATGACCGAGCTAAACACAAACCAAAAATCGCCGGAATGGCACTTATATTTTGCAATACGATTTTGTTTGGATATTTAGCCGTAGGTTTGTTCATCTGGTTGCACATTCAGTTTTCTCTAAATCAGTTCCTGGGTAAAGGTATGGAGCTCCTGAAAAGAGGAGCCTCAGAAAACAAATGGTGCGCCTCTACTGTTTTTCTGTACTCTTAACAAATATCGGCCTAACAATAAAATCTACGTGTAAATATCGAGCTATGTCCTTCATGAGGACATACGCACACCGTACCACGCACGATCGAAGCATCATACAGAGATTGCTAAACCAAGGTTCGACGAAATCCTAGATCGCACAGCTGAAATGTATTTCTGATTGAATGCAAACATGTCATATTCACATTGGAGCACGCTTACCTGTCAATAGTTTCGCAAGAACATCTTGCATCGCCGCTGCCCAATGCTGGCTCGAATATCATGCTCTTATTGGCGAACCGAGCGAATAGTCCATCGTCAATCTGTGCGTGCTTATGGGTGTAAACCTGACAGCTTCCCTGACCTGAGCACGAAACATAATCGCACAATCAAAGTATTTCGATGAAAACCGATGAGAATGGGGGACGCTGAGCTCTATGCGCGATAAACATGAAAGGCATGTGCCGGAGGTGAGAAGGGTCGACATCTGTGACAACGACTTGCGCAGAAGAGAGCCGAAGGTAAAAAACTCCAACGAGTTGAGCTAGAGAGTGAAAAGGATGATCGTATCGTAAAAACATGACACCCATATGACAAATCAGCCATTGGTCGGTGTCTGTTCACGGGGAAATATATGATAGTAACGAGGAAGAAAACCGATGAGAAGGGGGGACGCTGAGCTCTATGTGCGATAAAAACATGAAAGGCATGTGCCGGAGGTGAGGAGGGTCGACATCTGCGACAACGGCTTGCGCAAAAGAGAGCCGAAGGTAAGAATCTCCAACGAGTTGACCTAGAAAGTAAAAGGGATGATCATATCGTAAAGACATGACACGCATATGACAAATCATCCATTGGTCGGCGTCTCGTTTCGAGGAAATATATGACAGTAACGAGGAGCAACTTTTTTTTGTTTTGTTGTTTTTTTGTTTTTGTTGCTTTTTTATTGCTCATCCCATCTGTTATCTTCGCACTTTTACTTTCTCCTTCTCCCCCCTCCCCACTACGGTACGCGCCTTATTTTTTATCGCGAGAAGAATTCAGCACTTTTTTCTCTCGTCGACTCGCATCGAATTGTGCTTACCCACGTTATAAAGCACTCTCGGCAGTTAGTTGGTGTCTCATAAAAAGAAATATCGATACCGAGATTCGAACCCGCGACTTCAACCTTACTAGTCTTCGAGGTTAACCACTTTGACCACCGGCGCGACCGGCTATCAACAATATGGTTAGTACAAACCGTCGAATATACCTGGTATAGCTTTTTAGTTTCTATCGCCGGTCCTGATTACTATGGTCCTCCATAATAGTGCAGGCGTTGAAAAACCGATAGAAGTGAACGGGCTTGATTCTGGACACGAGTGTATATCGCTGCTGCCCAGTGATGTGTCCAATATCATGCTCTTCGTTGAGTACGGAGGCAATAGTTCGTCGACTTCTGGTTTTGGATATAGTTTCAACTCGGCAGCTTCTTTGACCTGGCCACGTATCAGAATCGCACACATCACAGTATCTGACTATTCCTGGGGCGTTGCCTGCGGCGCTTCCGGGCTGCTGTTCTTGGGATATTGAAGCAACGACTCCCGCCGCTATCGATCGACTTTCGTTGTTCGCGAAAGCGATGGTTCAAAGCGTCCTAGGTCACATTAGATCCTACGTGAAGTCATGTATACAGGTAGCTGGACGCTTCAAATTCGTGCACATTTCCATCTTGACAATGCCGTCCTGATCGCATGATCTACGCTCCGTTTACACCAAGATTACTGTTTTTCGGTTCCTCAACAAAAAGCGGTTCTAGATAATCGCATGCATTTAGGCCATGCACATCATCTACACAAAGGATATGGTTGCCCTGACGATGATGTGCATGGCCTAGATAATACATACTGATTATGATAAGGGGTCTGATCTGTTCAATGTGCGAAACTCACCAAATAGCCTCCGGGTAATCTCGAGAATAGATTAGCGTTGCGATTGCCCAGGAATACATCTTGCCAGTACGTCGCCCTCCAACAACCAGTCCCCTTTCACACTATATCCAAAGTATAGTCGTCCAAAGAATCGGTCTAGTCTCCAGCTGAGGTGTATAGAAAAGACGATCGCACAATCTGTGTTGCGTTTGCCCCAAGATCAACGTATTGGTTCCTAGCAGAAACGCTCTTCTAGATGACAGGACGCATAGACCAGCGTTGTGGTTATCCAGGAACACGTGAGTAGGGATGTGCCCTATCCAATCAGTGACAACGGGCTGTTCCTCACCGACACGCCGAGCAAGCCGTTGTAGTAGGCCGTCCGCCGTCGCCGATTGTATGTTCTCCAGTGTGGCAAAGTTTCCTACATTCTTATTACAAAATCGATCTCAGAACTGAATTGTTCTAAAAAACCAACCCCTGCCTGCCTTGAAAGACGTAGAACACGAATGGGGATACGCTATTTGTCGGATCTGTGCAATCTCACGGTTTGACACCGAACAGCTCTTCGTGGCAGTCGCACGAATGGATCAGCGTTGTGGCTGTCCAGCAATACCGGGGGCCGGTACGTCGCTCTCCCACAACCGGTCCTGTTTCACACTAAATCGTATGTTAGGCGATCTAAATGATCGGTGTACAAATGCGTGCTAAGATAGAGGTAGGACTTTTAGGCTGAAACGCGTTCTGGATGACATGGCGCTTTAGCCAAAAATCGTCAGAAGGTCATTCATATTTGGCACTGTGAATTTTAGCACCTAGGCCATGGGTTTGGTCATCTGGTCATCGGGTTGCGCTTTCCGTTATCTCAAAAATACTTTTTGGGTGAGGAGTAGAGCTCCTCAAGCGAGAAGCCTCGGAACCGAAATTGTGGACCTTCACCGTAATAACTGTCTACACTTCGGCTTCACTACAAAGCAATGACACCACAATCGCATGACCTATGTCGCGTGCTGCGATAGAGGCAACACGTTTTGGCTGAAAAGGTTTCTGAATGACGGGGCTCCTTCACCCCAAACCTTGGGAATTTCGTTATTGTTTTGGCAATCATTTTCGTTGTATACCTACAGTAGGCCTTGGGATTCGTTCGTCGCATTGCACTCGTACTTCTGCCCAAAACAGTTTTTGGGAGAGGTGTTAGAACTCCTCGAGTGAGGAGCCTCAGAAAACTTTGGTGCACCTCTACTATAGCATGCGTCCTGTGGTACGTTTGTATATGCCTTATTGTCCACGTTTCTTCACAGCATATCTCTTTTCGATAAGTGTAGCCGTTTACAAAATAGCTCGGCGTTCCAGCTCCAATCTAATCCAGGTAGCAATCTTGTCACAATCGTATTACCCATGCTACTTATGCCCCAGAAATAGGTTTCTGATTACACCCAACAGCCCTTGTAGGTAATCGCACGCACTGATCAGCGTTGTGATGGCCCAGGCATACATTATGCCAGTCCCGCTGTTATGTCCGCCACGTTCATGCGCCCTGAGACCATGGGCAACCTTTGCGGTTCCCGACGCCACGGAAAGATTCGTACAACGTCGATACCGGTACCGACACATGCTACGATAGAGGTATCACCCGTTTTTTCTGCGGCTCTTAATATGAGGAGCTCTCTATCTAACACATCTATTGCTTTCGAGAAAAATGAAAGCGCACCCCGACGAACAATTCAGCGGCCTAGGTGTAAACTGTAAAGCACAAGAGTTTCCAACGATATTGGGTGGCTTATTCAGCGAAGGAGCCTCGTCAGTCGGAATCGTTTTCGGATAAACCGTGCTACCCATATCGTAGCACGCGTCTACCCGACGCTTCAGCATGTTCGATACGACCTCTATACCAACACCCGACACTTCGGTAAGTTCGGTACTCTCACTAACAATACCCTCGGTACCGTGGATATATCCTATAGTACATACACTGAATATATATCTGATGTGCCGATGTGTGAAACTCACCAAATAGATCATCTAGATAGTTGCACGCGTGGGCCAGAGTCGCGACTGCCCAGGAATACATTATGCCGGTCCCGGTTTTAGGCTCGCCACGCTCCTGCACCATAATGTCTTGGGCTAGCTTCCCATCCCTCCCTGTTCTCTCTAACTTGTTGAACAGAAGCTCACACGGCGGACACGGTTCTTCAGTGCTCTTTACCTCCGCGACTTGTGGGTTATATGGCGAAGAAGAGGCCCCCTTCACGGCTAAGCAGGAAAGCAAAAGCATTACTGCCATGATCCGCGGAAGTTGGATCACGTTCATGATGAATTCT
>JAYJMJ010000002.1:4252108-4265433 GCA_036873875.1 Laminaria ephemera
CCCCCCCCCTCCCCCCCCACCCCCCCCTCCCTCCTTCTTGGTGTGACTCCCCTCAACGCAGAACTCTGTTAAAGAACGAAGGCGTGGGGGCCCTTTACCGAGGGATCGCCCCGGCCATGCTCCGGGCTTTCCCAGCTAACGCCGCGTGTTTCTTCGGAGTGGACTTCGCAAAATCGGTTTTGGGCAATGCTGGGCTGTAGAGACGCCTTCGGAAAAGCTGTGATTGGTCGATATATCAGTCGGATCAATCGGTTGATCGATTGGTAGGCCGATCGGTCTGTTGGACGGTCGGTCCGTAATTTTGTCGGTATGGGGGTCTGTAAGTCGATCGTGCGGTCTGTTGGTTTTGTTGGTCGGTCGGTCGGTTGGTAGGTTGGTCTGTTCATCGGTATTTTGGTCGGTCGGTCGGTCTGAAGGCGTTGGGATCCTTCAGCGAGGATCGCCTCAACCATGCTCGGGACGTTCCCAGCTAACGCGGCGTCTTTCTTCGGAGTGGACTTGGCCAAGTCGGTTTTGGGTTTTGCTCGGCTATAGGGACCTGCCCACGAAATATCCTGATTGGCCGATAAAGTATCCCGGTTGATCGGTAGATCGGTTGGTACGTTGATGGATCGTTCGGTCTTTCTGTTGGTCTATTGGTCGATCTGTTGGTCAGTCCGTTGGTCATTCTGGTGATGTGGTGGTCGGTATGCTGGTCGTTCGGTCTATTACATTGGTCGGTCTTTCGGGCGGTCAGCCAGTCGGTCGTTCTACTCGTCGGTCGGTCTGTTGGTCAATCAGTCGGCGTGTTGGTAGGTCGATCGGTCGGTCGGTCGGTCTGTTGGTCGATCGACCGGTCTGTTGGCCGGTCGGTCGTTCTGTTCGTCGTGTGGTCGGTTGGTCGGGCTATTGGTCGGTCTGTTGGTCTGGTGGGCGGTCGTTCGGTCGGTCCATTGGTCGGTCGGTCGGTCGGTCGATCGGACGGTCGATCGGTCGGTCTTTTGGTCTTTTGACGCGTGCTACGATAGAGGTAGTACTTTCTGGCTTTTTCGTTTCTGAATAACAGGGCTCCTTAGCCCAAAATCGTCGGAATGTCGTTCTTGTTTTCAATCTGAAGTTTTTGTATACGTAGGCCATGGGTTTGTTCATCAGGTTGCACTTTCAGCTTACTCAAAATCAGTTTTTGGGTGAGATTCAGAGCTCCTCAAGTGACGAGCCTCAGACAGAAGATGGTGCACCTCTAGCGTAGCATGTGTCTTTTTGTTGATCTGTTGGTCGGTCGGTCTGTTGATCGTTCGGTCTGTTGGTCGGTCGGTCGGTACGTCGTTCTGTTGGGTAATACGTCGGTCGATCTGCCGACCGCGGGCGCCTCTGGTGAGAGACTTAGGAGATGAACCCCCAGGCAGTAGACTGCTACTGCAGAGAATATCCAAGTCCAATTCTATGCACGCTGTTCCTCGAAACGTGGGTGCAGCAGTGCGGTTCTTGTGAAAGGGTTTCTATATCACTTTTAATTTGTTTTTTGTTGTGCTGTTTTTGGTTGGACGTGGGATTCAGAAGAAGGCGCCACATGACCTTAACCCCTTTGAGAACTGCAAGAAAATATCCCACACTTACTCCAAGTAGTTATGTCTCCAAAAACGTGGCTGCAGCTCGTGCTTCCATCAGCACGTAATGCACTACCGGCGAGCGGCCGGGCGGGTGGGTGGGCAGGCCTTACTAGGGTATTTGCGGAATACCAAATTTTTTAAATTTCGACGCATGCTTCGGTAGAGAAGCACAATTTTTTTCTGAGGCTCCTCACCTGAGGAGATCTCTACCTCTCTCCAAAAAAACTGATTTTGGAGGTTAAAAAAGGTGCTACCCGATGAAAAAATCCCATGGCCTTAGGTATACAACGAAAATTATTGCGAAAAATGTACTATATGAGTTTCGGACGATTTTGGGTTAAGGAGCCCCGTCATTCAGAAAACGTTTCAGCCAAAAAGTGCTACCTCTATCGTACCACGCGTTTTTGGTTGGGTAGGAAAACATAGCATAATAATTCTGACACCAACGAACGTCATAACCCAAGGCCTCCCCAGCCCACGATAAAATTAGCAAAAACGGGACAACAGTGCACTTCTGACCTATTTTTTCGTGGGTTGGTTATGGCGTTCGTCGGTTTCCATGATATGAATTATTTTTTTCCCGCCCAACCAAATGTGGTATTCCGCAAACATCCTAGTAATGAAGGGGGTAATTTAGGGTGGATCTTAGTCCAATTGCACGCAGTGTGTCCCTTGAAAATTGAGTGCAAGAGTGCGTCTCTTGTGAAGGGGTTTGATACGTATTTTTCCTTTTTTTTGTTCCTCGTTTTTGCTTCGACATAGGATTGTCAAGCGGGCGCCAAATTGACTTTAACGTTCGTCGGTAGTAGTGCAATACCGACGAGCGGGCGGGCGGGCAGTTAAGAGGGGTGACCCCTTTTGTGTACGGCCCCCGATGTTTTTGGCGACAGAATACTTGGAAATAGAATCGAATCATTTTCGCAGGAGTCAACGTGTTGAATAACAGTAATGCTAAATACGCCACCCGTGGTATTTTAGTATATACACAACCGGTGGTGTATTTATGTGAATTAGCGGTTGCTTATTAGTAATATACCAATTCCACGCAGTGTGTTGCTCGAAACATGAGTGTAGGAGTGCGGTTCTTGTGAAGAGGTTTTGTATTTTTTTTATCGGTGTATTTTTCCTTCGTTTTTGCTTCGACATGGGACTGTCAAGCGGGCGCTGAATTAACTTCAAAATCCATCGGTAGGTGGTGCAATACCGACGAGCGGGCGGGTGGGCGGGCAGCTAGCAGGAGTGAGCCCTTTTGTAACTGCTCCCACGATTTTGTGGACAAAACGCTTGGAATTAGATTCAGGTCATTAGTGCAGTCGTCAAAGTGTTATTAACTCTTAATAGCGGCTGTTTACAGTTTCGGCTATCTGATAAAAATCCAGGATATCAGTTCTAGATTCGATTTTTTATTTGATAATGGCTGTCATACACTAACTTCAGCACACCAGCAGTCGCGTTTCTTATTTCCCCCTCATATTTTGGCCTAAGTTTCTTGTGGGGTTCTTTCTTATCTTATCAGAGGGGCGGTAGTGTAATAACCCAATTCCATGCAGTGTGTCGCTCGAAACGTGAGTGCAGCAGTGCGGTTCATTATTTTTAGTTTTTTTTAGTTTTCTTGTTTTTAGATTCGATATGGGATTGGGAAGTGGGCGCCAAATTACCTTACATTTCCGTCGGTAGGGCAATACGGACAAGCGGGCGGTTGAACAGTTATGAAAGAGTTAGTTAGCGGCCGCTTCTCAGCCTATTTTCAAAAGCAGCGTGTCCCTCGAAACGTGAGTGGTGAGTGCAAGCGAGCGGTTTCTGTGAAGGGTTTAATAGTTTTTTTTAGCTCTTTGTTGTTGTGTTTTTTGCTTCGGCATTGGATTGAAAAGAGGGCGAGAAATTACCTCAAACGTCCGTCGGTAATGCCATATACCGACGAGCGGGCGGGCTGGCTTGCAGTTATGAAGGAGTCAATTGCCCGCCGTTTCTTAGACCATTTCCAAGCAAGATGTCCCTTAAGACGTGAGTGCACCAGTGCGGTTCTTGTGAAGGGCTTCTACATCAATGTTAACCCTTTTTGTTTTGTTTTTTTCTTCGACATGAGATTGGAATCAGTACGCCGAATTAATTAAACTTGCGTTGGTAGCGCGATGCCGGTGGGTGGGCGACCGACCGACCTACCGCGCATTTTCCTCGAGCTCTCTCCCGTTGAATCGCGATTGTGATTGGGGATCTTCCCTGTGATTGGAGATGGCGAGTGGCAAACATCGGATGCGTTGACTTACCAATGGTCGGGAACTTGACAAATTCGGGAATATTGGGTTTGGCGGCGGGGTGGAGACCGTGGCGGGGCGGGCGGGAGATGGAGATTTCTTGGCTGGTACGTAACGGGAAGGTCCGTCAGGTTAGGCCGATTTTGAGGGAAAATTGTAAAATACAATTGGTATTCGGCTGATGTTGGGTAGATCCTCAGTTGAGGAGCCCCGTCAGTGAGAATTATTTTGGCCTAAAAAGTGCTAGAAATACCCCTATTTTAGCACGAGTCGTTGGAGGGGGAATGTATACATACGCGATTTTCTTGACGTCGATGGCAGCCCCAGCTTGGCGCCTACAAAGCTCCCGATTTCTAACACCGTCCTTGCGTGTAGACTCAGCGTTTTCATACAGTTTCGATGAAGGCGCATATGCATACAATCATCTCTGGCGGATCCGAAGCGCACGCAGCGTTTCGAATTGCGCATTAAATCCTCTGGCGGATTCCGCGTGTTGATACAACCGCTCCAAACGCTCATGCACCTCTCTTGCGAAGTCAGCTACGATAGAGGTGCGAACAAGGTTTTCTGGGGCTTTTCACTGGCAGAGCTCTTGATCGCGCCCAAATCAATTCGAGAAAAACCGTACCACTGGTACGCCTAACCCTTTGAAGGCTCCCATGGCCTAGACATAGGACAATTGCTTTTGCAAAGCACAAATGGGACTCGATGGATATTGCGTACAGTAGTTCTTGACCCGTCAGCCAGAAGACACATTCTACGACAGAGGTGCACCAGCGTTTTTCTGAGTCTTCTCACTTGAGCTCTAAACCTCACCCATATATATGATTTTGTGTAAAAGAACAGTGCAACCCGATGAACAAACCCATGGCCTAGGTATAAAAAAGATTCATATTTCAAAACAAGAATGGCATTCTAACGATTTTGGGTTAAGGAGCCCCGTCGTTCAGAAACAAAATTGTCCAAAAATGCTACCTCTATCGTAGCACGCGTCAGAAACAAATCGCCTAAACGTGATGCGTTTATCGTAGCGCGCGACCAGCGCGCATGTGAAACGCTTCTGAAATCGCATACAAATATCGCGGCTGCGGCATGCACATAGAATGCTTCCGGACGTGCACACAATACTATCGCGGATTCAGCGCGCATACAATGCTTCCGAAATGCGCAAATGTTCATCTCGTCGACTCAGAGTGCGCATACAACGCTCCAGAATGCGCGTCCAATCCTCTCGCGGATTCAGCGTGAGAAAACTCCGAACGGGCACATTACCTATTTCGGGTTCAGTATGCATGCATGGTCGTGGAAGTGTTCATCGGGTTGCACTTTAATTTTTCTCAAGGTCAGATTTTGGTCAAGGTAGGGAGCGCCTCACGAGAGGAGCCTGCGAAAAATTATGTGCTACCCTATCGTAGCACGCGTCTTGAAAGCGCACACTACCCTCTGGGGGATTAAGATTGCGCGCTCAACGCTTTCGAATGTGCGAACACCCCTCTCGCGACTTCAGCGTACATATAAAATGCTTCCAACCGCGCATACAATCATATCGCGGACTCAGTGTGCGCATACAAGACTTGCGAATGCGCAAGAAATCACCTCGCGGGCTCAGACCTCAGCGTGCGCGTACAATGCTCCTGAATGCGCATCAAATCCTCTCGCGGATTCAGCGCGTGCAAACAACCGTGCCAAATGCGCATACAACCTTCTGAAGGGGGTCAGAGTGCGTGCTGAACGGTTTTGACTATGCACACAACCCTCTCACGGATTCAGCGTATGTATAGAAGGCTTTCGAATGGGCACACAAAGATTTCAAGGATTGAGAGTGCGCATACAATACAACGCTTCCGAGTTCGTATGCATACACCCCTCTGGCGGATTCAACGAGCAGATATGCAGCTTCCGAATATACGCATACAAAGCTCTCGCGGATTCAGAGTGTGCATACGGTGCAACGCTTGCGAGTTCACATCAGCCATTCCTCGTGCAGATTCAGCGTACAAAGTTTCCAATTGCGCATAACAGTTTCGCGGATCCGGAGTGCGCATCCAGCACAACTACAACTCTTCCGACTACACATATGATACATATATTGCGGATTTGGCGTGCACATACATACACACAATCAACTCGCGAATTTTCCGCGTGCACACAACTCTTCAGAACAAAAAATACAGTATTTTCGCAGATTCAGAGAGCGCATGCAACATTACGTTTCTGAGCTCACATGCACCCCTTTTGCGGATTCAGCGTACACATATAGAGGTTCCGAATGCGCATACACCTCTTTCGCGGATGCGGAGTGCGCATGCAGTACAACGCTTCCGACTTCCATGCATGCCTCGCCCGGGGATTCAGCGTGTACACACGTACATAGCTTCCGTGGATCTGGCATTCGCACACAATGTTCCCGAATGTGCACGCAATCCTCTGGTGGATGTAGCGTGCACAAGCAACCGTTCCGAGCGTGCATACGATCCTCTGGCGGACTTGCCGTGAGAACACAATGCTTCCGCATACGCATACAGTCCTCATGCGATCGCAGCCCGCTCACCGAACGTATTTCCGAATCTGCACACATCCTTTCGTGGATTCAGCGTGCGCATGCAACCCTTCTAATTTGCAGCTTGTCCAGAAGGCTGCCCAAGCGTGAAAGCTCATTTAGGTGTGCTTGGGAAATAAACGGGACGACCACAATTCAAAACAGGCATGGAAATGTTTTTACGAACCTGTATTCTAAATGCGGCCTTTAACCTGAATCCGACCTCACACTACGTACACCCCCCGATGATAGCTGGTAGGTCATCACGCACGCTACGGTAGAGGTGCACCATTTTGTTTATGAGGCTCTTCACTTGAGGAGCTCTATATCTCTCCCAAAAAACTTGATTCACGGAAGAAATAAAAGTGCCACCCGATGGAAAATACCATGGCCTAGGTACACCACGAAAATTATCGCAAACAATGATATTGACATTCCGACGATTTTGGGATAAGGAGCCCCGTCATTCAGAAAACGTTTCAGCCAAAAAAAGTGCCACTTCTGTCGTAACACGCACGCGTCTCATCATACACTCCGGCATCTAACGGGGCAACGACGGAAAACACAAATCGTACACGGCGTCAAATCTTCCCAAAATAAATGTAATGGTGCAATTGCTTATGGACACACTATAATACTCGTTCACTACGTCAGTTTGTCGAAGACATTTTCACACACTCGCATGCCACGGTAGAGGTGCACCATATACTTCGAAGTATATGTTTTTTGAGGCTCCTCACTTGAGCTCTATACGAACCTCTCCCAAAAACTGATTCGGTTGAAAAATAAAAGTGCTCCCCGATGAAAAATCCCATGGCATAGGTATACAACCAAAACACATTTCCACAAAAATAGTGAAATTTTCTACGAGTTTGGGCTAAGGAGCCCCTTCATTCAGAAACCTTTTCAGCCTAAAAGGGCTACCTCTATCGTAGCAAGCGTCCGCAACTAAGATAGACCCCAAACTCAAGCTTCAGGAACCGTCTCCTGAAGCCCACACCATTACAGCCGTGGTCCCTCATCGGCGCGGTGCCTTGCCAGACGACACTACTCGCACTAAAGTGGGGCCTCGAACTATCGCGAGCTAGTGTGATGCTCTATCGGACGAGGTCATGGCAAGCGATTTTCACCGCACTAAATTGCAACCCCGCACTCAAGGGCACCGACCTAACGTGGGACCACGACTGTATTTCCAAGATGATGCTTGCAAACTTGCAATCAACCCCTATGAGGATTAGGTAAAGTGACCCAAAAAAGCGACAAGTGCGGTCTTATCAACCGTCGAGGAAGAGCGTACAGCAGTACACATATATCCATGCTGCGCGCGTGTCGCCCACGTCTCTACGCTGCACTTTGGGCACATCTCCTACCCCCAGCAGCCCGGGCTTCTTCGTGTAGCCGATGCTGTATGTAACCGTCCTATATTCTCGACGCGCGCTCCCTCTCAAAATCCCAAAGAGCCCGACGCAGCCCATTAGCTCAAGGCTTTAGAATGGCCCTCCAGCCCAAATCATGAATTAATTACTCCTTTTAGCACTGCATCCACGTATTTGGGGACAAATGGCTTGGAAATGGTGCGGGATAATATTTGCAGTTCTAAAAAGGTTAACTCGCTTATTGACCCTTTTCGGACCTATGTATATCGACCAAAAACGAGACGTGTAACCTTATCGACCGCCTAAACGAGCGCGCAGTCGTACGAGTGTCAGATTGCTGCGCACGTGGATATACAAGGTAGTTCCTAACATTGTGCTTAGGACAAACTCCCTACCCCAGCAGTCCGAGCTGCTAAGTGGTGGAACAGAAAACAGCCGTCGTGGGCGAGGGCACCGTACCACACATTCGACATTTTATATTTATGGTCGAGGGTCACTGTGCACGACACGAATATAATTAACACTAAGCCTAACCCCAACCCAATCAACCAATGTTTAGGGTTAGTCCACCGCCCGAGCCAGTGTGCTTCAACCGTAGCGTCGAATAACTATGGTTGAGATACTGTGTACGATGCGAATATAACTAACCCTAATCCTAACCCCAACCCAACCAACCAATATTTATTTAAGGCTAGTCCTCTTCGTCTCGTAGTGTGCGTCCACCATCGTGTCGAATAAGTGGCATGGTGTACTGTCGTAGGCACCCGCCCACCGTCAAACTTCGTCGCTTGCAATCTACTGAAACCCGACGACAAAACGAAATGACCACCGCCAGCCGTAGGTCGTATTGGTCCGTTTCCCGGACACCTAGGCCTGTCACAAAAAATGGCTGAAAAAAACGTCGCGAAGCAAGAAAAACAAGTACTATCTATAAGCTTGCCGACAAAAATATATGCGTCCGCCGCCACCTGTCAGAGGGCGTTGATGATAATTAGATAGGACCAAAAGTAACACCACAAGAGGAGGACATCTCGACACGCCGTGACCAGGACCCAGTACAACACCCTGCGCCTGTTCCTTAACACGTCAAGGGCAGACTTGATGGTCGCGCCAAAAGCGACCCCCAGAACATGAACATCCGCCATGTAATGAATATGATGGCCAGAAAGAACCCGGAATAATCACGCACCCGACAATCAATACGGCTAGCGGTGCGCCCTCCCAACCACTTTCGTCGTGGGCACCCGCCGTCGAAATATATCGCTTTGGAGCCCATTCCTGATGAATATGATGTTCTCACACCAGCTCGCCTCAATGAAATCTAGCCCGCGCTCTAAAAAAGACTAAAAAGTAACTTCGTGATGGAAGAAAAACAAGCACTACCTAGAAGTCCCCGCCGACAAAAACAAATCTATCCACCGTCATCCGTCAGTGGGTGTTAATGACGATTATAAAATAGAACCAAAAATAACCCCACATGAGCACGACATCGCGAAACACCGTAACCAGGAACCACTACCACACACCCCGCTTGTCCTGCAGGACGTCAAGAGCAGGTTTGACGACCGCGCCAAAAGCGTTCCCTAAGAAACTCGCGTCCGCAATCGAGAAGGTACAGGATTTTTATCTTGCAGATCAAATACTGCGAAGTATACCAGATGCCTGTCTACCCCGAAAGATCTAGATCACGAAACGGGGATCTTATTTGTCCGATGTGTTCCCCAAAAGGCTAAAAACAGCGTCCCGAAAGAAGAAAAACGAGTACTAGCTAAAAAACACCGATAAAACAAACAAGCTCGCCACATGGGGTGTTGATGATGATACTCAAATATAACCATGAATAACCCCACAAGACGAGGACATCGCGAAGCACCGTCACCAAAACCCAATACCACACACCTCGCCTATTCCTAAGAACGTCTAGAGCAGGCTTGGTGGCCACGCCAAAAGCGTCTCCCATGAAACTCACGTCCGCAATCAAGAAAGTACAGGATCTAGATCTTGCAAATCACATACCAGGTACTTACGAAGAATATCAGGTGTCCCTTTGCCCCGAAAAATCTAATCACGAAACGAGGATCTTATCTGTCCGATGTGTCTCAAACAAAAGCTAAAAGAACCGTCCCTAAAGAAGAAAAACAAGTACTATCTATAGGCCCGCCGATAAAAACAAATATGTCCGCCGCCATCAGTCAGAGGGTGTTGATAATAATCAAATATAACCACACACAACTCCACATGAGGACGACGTCACGAAATACCGTAACCAGGACCCACTAATACACACCCCGCCTGTCCCTCACGATGTCAAGATCAGAGTTGATGGCCGCGCCGAAAGCGTCCCCCAAGAAATTCGCGTTCGCGCTCAAGAAGGTACAGGATCTAGACTCGTGAAGATCACATACCAGGTACTTCGAAGAACATCAGTTGTCTATATGCCCCAAAGGATCTAGATCGCGAAACGGGAATCTTGTCTGTCCGATGTGCCCCACAAAAGGCTAAAAACAGTGCCCTGAAAGAAGAAAAACAAGTACTATCTAAAAGCCCGCCGACAAACACAAACGTGTCCACCGTCGTCAGTCAGAAGGTGTTAATGACAAGTATAAATATAACAAAAAATAACCCCACATGAGCAGGACATCCCAGGACCCACGACCACACCCCCCGCCTGTCCCGCAGGACGTCAAATTCAGGTTTGATGGCTGCTCCAACAGCGTCCCCCAAGAAATTCGCGTCCGCAATCAAGAGGGTACAGGATTTGGCTATTGTAGGGCATATATTGCGCAGTGCACCAGAATGTCTGTCTGCCCGAAAGGTCGATACTGTACATCACGAAACGGGGATATTATCTGTCCGATGTGTCCCAAACAAAAACTAAAAACAACGTCCCGAAAGAAAGAAAACAAGTACAATACATAAGCCGATCGACAAAACAAATGCGTTGGCCACAAGTCGTCAGAGGGCGTTGATAATGATAATAAGATAGAACCAAAAATAACCCCACAAGAGGAGAGCATCGCGAAGCACCGTAACCAGGACCCAATACCAAATCCCGCGTCTATTCCTCAGCACGTCCAAGACGGGCTTAATAGCCGCGCCAATTGCGTCCCCCAGGAAGTTCGCATCCGCCATCATAAATATGCTGGCTAAGAAAAACAACGGAATTACCACGTACCCGACAATCGATACAACGAGCGGGGCACCATCCCACCCTCCGTCATCCCAAGACCCGCCCAGAAGATACAGGACGGAGGTAATCCAATACCCGAAGCCCCACCCCACTAGCAGGGACGGCACTCGGGAATCTCTAAGGCTCCCACACTTCCCTCGCTTTCTGCTTCCGCGAGATGAGCGGAGGGGTTCGGGGATGGCTATGAGTTGCTCGTGTTTCGGCAGAAATGAACAGATAGCTTTCAGCGCTAATCCGGCAACGAGCGCGGAGTTAGCGAAAATAAAAGCCACTGCGTGCTGTGTCGTCTCTAAACCGCCTCCGGTAGTCGAAACATACCTAATTGCAAGCGCGAAGCCATATTCTCGAACCAAAACCCACCAATCAACGATCCCCTCCATCAGCCACAGCCCCAAAAGCGCGTGAAAGCACGGCTCGCGTCCCATAAGCTCCTTCATTATCGTCGCAGCCTCCCTGACACCCGACGTACACATCTTTTTGAGGATGGTGAATGTCAACACGCTAGCGTTTTTGCACGCTCTGCTGCACGCCTCAGAGAAGGCCCGAAGAGCGTTGCTCAAGAAAAACGAGAACAGGGTCACCGCCCCAGGGTTAACAATGCAGACAAACCAGCTGGGGACGTCTCCGAGAAGAATATCGGAGTAGGGCGCGTCGGTTTCGAACCTCGAAATGTCCGCGTCTGCGTCGAAGAGGTCTTCGAAGTTTCCCACGTACATGACGCCAACTAGAGCCAGCGCGAAGCTTATACCGACGGTAAAAATAGCCCAGAAAAGCCGCCACTTTTGAGGAACGGTGAGGAAGAAGTGGAGCGCCTTTTCATCCTATTGGCGCGAACGAAAGACAAATGAGGGAAAAACAAGGGTCGGGGCAAATAATAAAATATACCTGTATGGGGGATGACTGCATATCTGTAGTTAACCCGCTAAGACACCCCAGAAGATGGCCCCCGACGCTACAGATAGGACCAAAACGCTCCATGCTACGGCAGAGGGGGTAATGTTGGGCCCAACATTGCATAACTGTCGACGTTTGCTACGATAGGGGTAGCAGCTTTTGGCCCAAACATTACACCTGTCTGACGGGGCTCGTCCACTGAGAAACTACCCAACATCGTTGCAATATCCATTTTATGTTTTCCAGAACGATGCGTTATATATTTACGTTTGGGCTGTGGAATTGTCCATCTCGCCAAAGTCGTTTTTTGTATGACGTAGACACGCGTGCTACGATAGAGGTAGCACTTTTCGGCTGTTTTGTTTCTGAATGACGGGACTCCTTAACCCAAAATCGTCGGAATGCCATTCTTGTTTAGCAATCGTATGATTTTTTTTTGTGTACCTAGGCCATAGGCTTGTTCATTGGGGTGCACTTTCATTCTTCTAAAAAAATCAGTTATTGGTTGAGGTTTAGAGATCCTCACGTGAGGAGCCCGAGAAACAAAATGGTGCACCTCTATCGTAGCGTGTGTCTAGAGAGTTTCTCAACTAAAGACTTTTACTGAAAATAGGTGCACCCCTACCGTAGAACGCCCCTAAAAAAAAAGGTTAACTTACGACGCGTGCTACGATAGTAAGTATTAGTATAGCACTTTTTGGTTTTGGCCAAACCTGTTCCTGATTAACGGGGCTCCTCAACGGAGGAACTACCCAATATCGTTTTGAGTTTTACAAATAGCATTCGACTCCAAACCCAGGCCGTGGGCTTGTTCATCAGGTAGCACTTTGTATTTTCTTAAAAGCCAGGTTTTGGGTGAGGCATAGAGCTCCCAACGTGAGGAAATAAATGATGGTAACCCTACCGTAGCATGCATCTTACCACGTCAGCGATGAAAAGCACGGTGACAGCGTTGGTCACCACAGAAGCATCATCCTCGGCTGAAGAAAAAAGCACTTGCATGGCAGCGCTAATCATCAGCGCATACACCACGAGCAACCCGGTGCCAAACACCCGGTGGCGAATTCTATAACCATCCACCAGAAGCGAGAACCCAGCTCGCAAATCAGGGGTCGTGGAGGCGACTAAAAGGTACATAGCCCCTGTGATTGATGCTAGCGAGTACCCGTCGCCGTCTTCTGCGTCGTCGTCTGAGTTAGACCCAGCGCGAGCGATCAGCACTGCGTAAGCCAGTCCTTGCAACTGCATATTCCGTGCATGATAAGGAGGGAGGGGGTAGGGTAGGCTTAGGGGTGGAGTTGGAGTTGGCATTGGGGTTGTGGGGAGGGGGGGTCCACCAGCGAGTTGACAATATAGTGTTTTTGTTGGGTGTTGGGTTGGGTGTTGGGTTGGGTGTTGGGTTGGGTTGGGTTGGGTTGGGTTGGGTTGGGGTGGGTTGGGTTGGGTTGGGTTGGGTTGGGTTGGATTGGGGTGGGGTGGTGG
>JAYJMJ010000002.1:4268026-4278812 GCA_036873875.1 Laminaria ephemera
AAACACAAAACACAAAACACAAAACACAAAACACAAAACACAAAACACAAAACACAAAACACAAAACACAAAACACAAAACACACGACATAATACTCAAAACACGGAACACAAAACACGAACAAAACACAAAGCTAAAAAAACACAAATAACAAAACACAAAAAACAAATAAAACACAAACACACAAACACACAAAAAAAAAAACAAAGACGAGTTTCGACGAGATTCTCGAACCTCACAGCTGAGGTGTGTTTTGAATCCATACCTGGTATAAAGATACAAAACAAACACGCCGAAATCAAACCAAAAAAACTCAAAACACACGCGAAAACACCCACCTGTACTTGGCCCATGCCATACTGATAGAACTCGATCGTCCGTGCCAAATTTTTCTCGATGCTGTACACAAGGATCTGATGGTACTACCAAAAGACTAAACACTAAACACTAAACACGAACAATACGCTAAACACAATACTAAATATTTACATACCACAAAACGAAAAACGAAGCACACGAAACATACGAGAAAATACCCACCTGTACTTGACCCATGTCACACCGATAAAACTCGATCGCCGGTGCCAAATTGTTCTCGGTGCTGTCCACAAGGATCTGATGGTACTACCAAAACACTAAACACCACCAGGGCAAAAACACTAAACACAAACAAAACGCAAAACGCACAAAACACAAAACACAACACACAAAATAAAAAACACAAAAAAACATCAAACAAACCCACACACCCGCCGACCCACCTGTACTTGGCCCATGCCATACTGGTAGAACTTGATCGTCAGGGCCAAATTGTTCTCAATGCTGCACACCAGGATCTGACGGTACTATTAATGCCAAGCTTGAACATATGAGTTTCGACGAAATTCTCGATCTTACAGCCCAAGCGTCTTTTTAATCTCAATAAAAGCACAAAACACAATACACAAAAACAAACTTCGAACACCGAACACGAACACACGTCAAAACACCCACCGGTACTTGGCCCATATCGTACTGGTAAAAGTCGATCGTCGGGGCCAAATTGTTCTCGATGCTGTACACCAGAATCTGAGGATATTTCTTGACAACCTTGGCCATTCTCTCCTTGGTGGTCTTTAATCGTACGGTGAGCCACGACAATTTAGGCTCCAGGGTATCTTTCAGACTCGATCCGAATATCTGCAAACAGGCAAATGGTCCATGGGAGGCGCGGTTGTGGCGTTTTACTGCTGCAACCAATAGGTAACTTCAGTTTCAAGTACTCCGGGGGTAGACACGTGCTACGATAATAATACAGGTCGCGTTTTTTTTATTTTTTTGGTTTCTGAATAACGGCGCTCCTTAACCCAAAATCGTCGGAATGTCGTTCTTATTTTTCAAATCTGAATTTTTTTTGTACACCTAAGCCATAAAGGGTTTTGTGCGTCGGGCTGCACTTTCGGTTCAATCAAAATCAGTTTTACGGGTGGGGTTCAGAGCTCCTCTCAAGTGAGGAGCCTCAGAAAAAAACTGGTGCATCTCTATCGTTCCACGTGTCGGTACTCCTTCACCCTTGTTTCTATTACGTGAGGACCATAGTAATCAGGACCTACTGTACGATATACACAAAAACCTACACATTCCACTGTATTTGCTAACCATATTTTGTCCTGATTACTAATGGTACCCCGTAGTAGTGCAAAATGCATCCCACACTAATTCCAAGCACTATTTCCCCAACACCCTATTAATAGTTACGCACGTTTTGGGGACAAACTACTTGGATTTAGTGAAGGACAATTTTCGTTATGGTGAAAGGGCTACGACACCGCGGTCATTCTCTCCTTAGTGGTATTGAATCGTACGGGCAGCCATGACAGCCTCGGCTCTAGGGTATCTTTCAGACTCGATCCGAATCGAATACCTGCAGACAGGCAGGATCTGGGTCGGCGGGAGGTGTGGTTAAGGCGTTTTAGAACTGCAACAAAGAGACAGCGCTCCGTCGTAGTTCCACGAAGACGCGTGCTGCGATGGGCGTATTATCACATTACTGCGATCAATAGCCAAACTCTAATTCCAGGTAATGTGAGGGTATTTATTAACCCTTTCAACAGTGCAGAATGTATCCCACACTGTTTTCAAGGATTAGGGTGTTTGCGATGCACCAACTTTGGTTGGGTAGGGGTTGAGTAGGAAACATATAGTAATAGTATTGAAACAGTCGAAATCGCAATCCATGGCCAACCCAACCCACGAAAAACCAACGAAAAGTTAGGTTAGTTCTTTTTTTTTCTACCATTTTTTTTTTTTCTAACCTATTTTTTTCGTGGGTTGGTTGGTCATGTGCTATGAAATTCGTCGGTTTCAGTACTATTTTTACATTTTTTCCAACCCAGTAGAGTTTGGAAATCGCAAACACCCCAATATTAGGGTGTTTGCGATGTGCCAACTGTGGTCGGGTAGGAGTTGGATAGGAACACATAAAATAACTAGGGAGTAGTACCGGCCGCACCGTCCCAATGGCGGAGCGGCCATATTTTGTACGTAAGAGACCGTCCGAACGAACCATGAATCGCATCATATATGAGGTTGTTGAGAGAGGAACGAAGGGGGACCGACGCCAGGGGACCCATGACATTGAGTGTCATAGACAATATAGGCAGCAGATGGGTGTAGACGAAGACGGCTCTACAAGTAAAAAACTAGTGCGAATTTCAGTTTCTGGTGTAAAAATCAAAACAGCTACTCGTATTATATGCTAGCCAGATTTTTTTTTGTGAGCGTGGCCCAGTCTGTGTAGAAGGGGGTGACTCAGGGCGACGAAATAAAAATGCTCTATTAGAAGTCTTGTCGTATGACGAGTAGCGAATATAGGGTGCGTTCTGCACTACGTAATAGTAGGGTGTTGTGCGATTTCAAAACTCTTTTGGGTTGGATAAAATGTAAAACTACAGTAGTGTTGAAACCGACGAATTTCATATTCATAGCCCATGGCCAACTAACTCACGAAAAAATTAGGTTGGAAATTGATAAAATGGTAGAAAAAAAAAAAACTAACCTAATCTTTTGCTGGATTTTCGTGGGTAGGGTTGGCCTTGGATTGTGATTTTGACGGTTTCAATACTATTATTACATGTTTCCTAAAATAACATCGAAACCGTCGAAGGTCAGAATCCAAGGCCAACCCAACCCACGAAAAATCAGCGAAAACTCAGGTTAGAAACACGTTTTCCTACCATTTTTTTTTTCTAACCTAATTTCCTCGTGGGTTGGTTGGCCGTAGGTTAGGGCATTCGTCGGCTTCAACACTATGTTTGCATTGCTTCCAACCGAACAGAATTTGGAAATCGCAAACACTCTTAGATACGCACGTATTGGGGGACAAACTACTTGGATCTAGTGTTGAACCATTTTCGTAGGAGTGGAAGGGTTTTGAGCCGCGGCCATTCTCTCCCTCGTCGTCTTCAATAGTACGGTGGGCCACGACAATATAGGCCCCAAAGTATCTTTCAGGCTGGATCCGAAAATCTGTGGACAGGCAGGGTCGGTGGATTTTTATCCGTTCGCCGGGGGGGAAAGAGAGGGTAACTCTCGCCAGAAACTCGTGTTATAAACAGTGAATAGTTGTACCTGTAGTCAACTGTGTACATTGGTGGAAGACGCAGAAAAAGAAAACAATATTTTTCGGAGATTTTGGGCTTCAGATCCTCGACTTAATATTTCCTATTAGGTTATCCGACTTCAGATCTCCGGCTCCAAGCTGCAAGCTGTCGGTGTCAGATCTCCAGCTTCACCCAGCTCGAAAGGGGCCGTGAAAACTAGCAACTCCCTTCCCTCACATTACAAAATTGAAATAAAAGAGAACGCAGTTCATCCAACTCAACAGGAGGACCTATATTTTTAGGCGGCCGTGAAATTAGCACCTCTCTTCGTTCGTAAAAAAAAAAAAAAATCACCCAGTCGATTTCACCCAGGTCAACAACGGTCCCTGCATGTAGCGGCGGTGTTAAACTAACAGCTCGCTTCTCGCGAAAGAACGCATTTCACCCAGCTCAAAACGGGGTCCCAACATTTTTGGCGGCCGTGTTAATTAGCTTCGTAAAAAATAAAAAATAAAAATGGCGTAACCGTAGCTAGGAAATCGCGGAGCAGGATACTTTAAACTGTCGTCAATTTTTGTGCGTTGGTGTTAGGCAGATGCCTCAGGCAACTCAAGCGGGATCCCGATTTTTCGGACGTCGCCAAAAACAAAAATCTGAATCACGCGGCGACAGAAGAGACGTTGCATCAATACGTAAAGACCGCTAGGAGGTGCACGTTGCGTCCGCCATTTTTGCGTACCTGAGGACATCTCCTAAGAATCGCGGCAGCGTCCGGTCGATCCAGCCCCAGCGCGTCCCGAACCCACCTGGCGTCAGAAAACAAAATGACAAACAAAACAATCGAGTTAAATCGGCTCAAGACACAGATGCGTGAGTGTGGCGAACTTTTTAACTCCTCGATGTCGGTCACGGATAATTAAGTCTATACCAGGTACGACTTCGATAGTCGACGTATATGTCTTAACATTAACATTTTCGCTTTGTATCAGCAAAGAAATACAGGGATTCCGCGGGAGATGTATAGGGTAAAACGCTTGCGATACGATATATCGAAACTTTCGATATTTTGATATATCGGAACTTACGATACGATATCCAACACTGCAAGGCATGCTTCCCTCTCACGTCACCCTCGCGATTCCTCAGGACGTAGGGAAACACGTGTTCGACACGATACATTGAAAGTTAGATAGTTTGATACATCGACACAACTTTAACTTTTGATAAATACGATATCCAACACAAAAAAGGCATCCTCCCCTCCCGCGTCAACATCACATCGCCATCGCTTACCATAGCTTGGGCTCCAAGGACGCCTCGATGCTGAGGTCGAACAAGCTCGGATAGGTGGTCAGAATTTTTGCCGCCCCCTGAAGGCTCACGTCCAACTTGTCCCTGAGCCACCACAACTTTGGCTCGAGCGTGTCAGGAATACTGAGCGTTAAGAACCCCGGCGATCTGAAAGAGGTTCGTTCATCCACGCGAAATTCGACACCCCCAGAGGGACGAAGGGACGGCGTAAGAGTCATGCTCCGGTAGAGGACAGGAAACCTACAGTATGGCAATAAAGCAGCACTGTTGACTCAGCAACCGAGTGAAATTGACGCACGAAGCACAAAATAACGTAACACGTGCAAGAGGTCATCTTTTCCCATCCGTCGGAGGTCCCTGAGCCAACACCACTTCGGCTCCAGCGTGTCAGGAATACTGAGCGTTAACCCCGGTGATCTACAGGAGATTCGTTTATCCGAGATAAAAAAAATCGACGTTCCCGGAGGCAGCAAGGGAAGGGTGTAAGAGCCACCGCGGTACTACTAGTAGGGATGTGAGCTGGCTGAATTTGACGGCTAGCTGTTAGTTGGGTGGCGAAGTAAAGCCTATCTCGATATAGAACACATTCGATACATGTTACTGTATCGGTGCACTCTCTTTTTTTCTGAGGCTCCTCACCTGAGGAGCTCTTATCCTCCTGCCCAAAACCGATTTGGAGAAAACTAAAAGTACTACCCGATGGACAAATCAGATGACCTACTGTAGGTACACAACGAAAACTAGTGCAACAAATAAAAAAAAAGAAGGAAATTCCGACGATTTTGGGTTAAGGAGCCCCGTCATTCAGAAACCGTCTCAGGCAGAAAGTGCTACCCTCTGTCGCAGCACGCGTCATTGCAAGCAACAACGAACGCCTGCTGCTAAACGGGTTGCCCTGTACGGCCAAACTATTCAAGACTGACAGGGCTGAGCTACACAACATAGTCGGAACCCTATTTGTGCTTGGCGCCGCATGCTACGGTATCAGCACACCCTTTTTTTTTTCTGGGGTTTGTTACTTAAGACACATGCTGCGGAAAAGGTGCTCCATTTTTTTTTGTGAGGCTCCTCACTTGAGGAGCTCTATACCTCACCCAAAAAACATGTTTTCGAGCAAACTGCAAGCGCAATCCGATGACCAAACCCATGGCCTTGGCATAAAAAAATATTCATATTGCAAAAAAAAAGAATGACATTCCGGCGAATTTGGGTTATAAGGAGCCCCGTCAGTCAGAAACAAAAAACGCCAAAAAGCGCATTTACCTCTATCGTGGCACGCGTCTTGCGGAGCTCTCCACCTCTCCCAAAAACTGATTTGGGGAAAATTAAATCCGCTACCCGATGAACAGTCCCATCATGGCCAGCCAAGGCAAACAACGATAATGGTCGCAAAAGAAACATCAAAACTTCGACGATTTTGGGTTAAGGAGCCCCTTCATTCAGAAAACGTTTTTAAGCCCAAAAAAAAAAAGCGATACCTCAAATCGCAGCACGCGTCTGGCAGTCGCATTTTCGTTACACACATTAGGACAAGAGATCGTTCACGGATTATTTTTTTTTTTAGCGTGAACTTTTTCTCTGACGTCAGCTATTGGGCGAGAGAGAGAGGTATAGAGGCGCCCTCAAGTCAGGCAACCTCAGAAAAAAAAAGGGCGCACCTCTGAAATGCATGCGTCCGATCCCAAAACACCCTGCTCCAATGTACCACTTTAACCCTCTTGACGCGTTCTACGATAGAGCTAGGTAGTACTTTTGGGGATTTTTTTGTTTCTGAATGACGGCGCTCCTTTAATAACCCAAAAATCGCCCGGAATGTCGTTCGTTTTTTTTTCAATCTGTTTTTTTTTGTATAACCCAAGCCTTGGGTTTGTTCATCGGGTTGCACTCTCAGTTTTTCTCCAAATCAGTTTTGCGGGTGAGGTTCAGAGCTCCTCAAGTGAGGAGCCTCAGAAAAAAATGGTGGACCTCTACCGTAGCATGTGTCCTACTTCTTTTTTACGGAGGATCATAGTAATCAGGACCTACGATATACTTCGTACACAAAAACCTATATATTCCCCTATTTTTACTAACTATAGTTGGTCCTAATTACTATGTACCCCTGTAATAGCACCCACTCGGAAACCGCAAAAAAAAAAAAAACCAACTACGACCTTGTCAAAAGAGCCCGGACTCTCTTTGGGCCCACGGCAGCACGCAGTACATCACTTTTCAAAGCTTTGGCGTGGTAAACGGGGCATTCAAAGTCCACTCAAAGACCAAGCCTCTGAAACCCAAGTAATACCACATAAATTTGGGCCCATTTCATGGGCCCTTTACCGTGCTAGTGCTAACCGAACGCAACCAACTGAAATGCCTAGCCGACTTTGGTTCCACCGTGTCAGGAACATTGAGCGTGTCAAAAATCCCGGCGATCTGGAAGAGATTTATTCGTCCACGTGAAATGTGGCATCCCCAGAGGCAGGGAGGAAAGGGCCTAAGAGCCCATGCAAGGCACAGTACAGGCGACCAAATAAGAAACAAGAGAGCTAGTCCAGGCTAGATTTCGATTCTACGCATAGTCTACTAACTGCCTTCAGTCGGCTGAAAAAGGTGTCACCCTTGCGATAGCACGGCTCCAAATACAAGATTGAGTTGTTCTTGCACTATAAAATGTGCTGACAATCTGATTTGTCCGACGTGCGGAGGGGTTTCTGACCTGCCAATAAATTTCCAAGCAGCTTCTTCGGACATGCCCAGCCTGTCCTGCAGCCACTGCACCTGCCCAATCAACAATAGAAAAGCGCATAAACCGAGAAGCCAAGTCGGAAACAAAATGGCTGTGGCCGACAGCATGCGAGTATCTCGGTCCAACTCGATCACGGATGACTTCGTCACTACCAGGCAGTAGTTACGACTTGGCCCAGCTTTGACAAAATGGGTGATAGTCCACACTACGACAGGTAACTACTTACGGCAAGATCAAGATATAGGATCTAGATGATCTAGAACGTCAGATGATAGATTGTGATCTAGGTCGTTATCTTTCCGGCGTGATACCTTCCAAGCAAGGCTCCCCTGCGCGTTGTACCCGAGCAGGGAAGGCTGTTGGATGTGTACGATGCATATCCTGCACTACATCTCATAACGGTAAATATATTTTACGTGGTATTTCTTATCTATCAATAGATCCTTAGATGGTCTAAATAGATCGCGATCTTAGATCGTGAGTTGATCCAGATCGAGGTATGTTCGATGTGTGATACCTTCGGCGCAGGGTTCTCCTGAGCGCTGTACCCGAACAGGGAAGGTTGTCGGATCTATACGATACAGATCCTGCACAAAATATCACAACGGCAGATATAGGATCAAGACGATCTAGATCGTGATATGGTTTAGGTCACGAAGCGACCTCGGCGTCATTGATCTGTCCAACGTGTGGTTACCTTCTACAGATCCCGCAGAATGGCATGTATAGGTTCTATTCATAAGATGGCATAGATCGGGATATGTCTGATGCATATACCTTCGGCGCCAGTTTCCCCTGAACGCCGTACCCGAGCAGGGAAGGTTGTCGGATCTGTACGATACAGCTCCTGCAAAAAACTCTCAAAACAGAGAAGGATGTAGGATGTATTAATCGATTGACTATAGTAGATCGTGACACGATCTAGATAGACTAGATCTTGAGACGATCTAGACGGTGAGATGATCCAATAATAGATCGTGATCTGTCCGATGTGTGATACCTTCGGTGCAAAGTCCCCCTGGGCGCTGTACCCGAGCAGGGAAGGTCGTCGGAACAGGACGTTTCGGACGGCGTCGCTTGGAGAGTGGGAGGCGCATGACCGACACGATCTAGCACATGCTAGGTGGGTTGGATCTAAACAATGCAGATCCCGCACAATATATCGTATCGTAACAGTATATATCGGATATATACGTGGATAATCTACAGTAGACCATGAGATGATCTAGATCGTGATCTGTCGGATGCGTGACGCCTTCGGGCAAGGCTCCCCTAAGCGCGGTCCTCGGGCAGAGAAGATTTTCGGATCTGTACGATACGGCTCTGGCACGACATCTCAGAACGGGCAAACATAGGATCTAGGTGATCTAGATCGTGAGCTGTCCGATGGACATACCTTTGGTGCAAGGTTCCCTTGAGTGTTGTACCCCTGCAGCGAAGGTTGTCGAAACAGGACGTGGTGGACGGCGTCGCTGGAGAGGCGTATGATCTATATCATCTGGCACATATTTCGTGGGCTGGACCTACACGATAACAAGCATATCAAACCTGCAGATACGGTATAAAGGATCTATTAATAGGTAATCTAGATCGTATCTATCCGATGTACGCACCTTCGGTGCTAGGTTCCCCTGAGCGCTGTACCCGAGAAGCGAAGGTTGTCGGAACAGGATGTGGCGGACGGCGTCGCTTGAAGCGTGGGCCGCCAACCAATGCAGTTTCGGCGCCAGGTTCTCCTCTGAGCTAAGAGTGAAGAATGTTGGAAACCTGCAAGTTAATTTAAGCGGAAAATCGAAAATGAGAAAAAATGGCAATGCCAAAATTAGTATTGAAAAAATAAAACGAAAAATGAAAAATCAGGTGATATACCCTACCCGCAAGAGAAGGCCCAACCTTCCAGCGACTGCTGTAACCGTCCAACCCCTACTGCAACAAATCACGGCCAATCATTGCAGCTTCGGGGTCAGTTCCTCCACTGTGGCCATGAAGTAAAGTCCAGCCATTTCGCAGCCCTACCGACACCAGTTGCCCGCGAATCATGTCGAAAACAATACCGTACATCCTTTTGAAATATTGTTTTTGTGTGTTCTCGCATATACGTTACACTTTAAAGTATAGGTTTTAGAGCACATATGCGAATTTGGGTTAGATTCGACTAAAACAAATGGCCTTTTTTGGTGTAAATAATACGAATTTCGAAAGACTCGCAAAAACAATCAAAACAAAATACCTTACAGAGTTGGTATATCGTAACACACGCAAGACAGCAGACCCTACCGAAACCACTCGCCTACGAATCATGTCGAAAACCATTTCGTCTTCCATCTGTAGGGCGTCGGCAAGCCAGCGGATCTTGGGCATCATGCTGCCCTCGACGCTGCCGAGCAGCACGCCAGGGTTAGCATATACCGCCCTCGCCGCCTGCTCCCTTGTGAAACCCAGCGTCTCCGTCAGCCACTCCACCTGTGGGTCCGCGGCACTTATGGTTTTTAATTTTTGGGCTCCGAGTTAGCTGACTATAAGTCGCAAACTAGCTATTAGCTGGCCAGGCACATCGAGATAGATAGACTCGAGGTAAAGGGCCGTGCTCGCTACGTAGTGCGTTCTGCTGGGGGGGGGACCACTGAAAGCAAAAAAAAAAAAAAATAGCATACTCGTATGTAGCCCGCGCATGGCACATGAAGGGGGGGGGGGGGTGGGGGGGGGCATGTTCGCATTATCGTAGAGGCATAGCCCACAGGAGGAGTGAAAGGCGAACAGGAAAGGCTTCAAGTAAACGTACCTCGTACACGTTGCGTATTTACAGTTTGTTGCGTGCATAAATAATTTGCGGAGTCCTGCGTCTTGGCATCTGACAGGGACGTTTGTGGCTCGTTGTGTGTGTAATACCAATAAATACTAGAGCTAGGGTGACGCGAGAAATGGGGTATTTCCATGCTTATCCTACGATGTGTTCTTGCTTGCCTTGCATAGGCGGCTCCACCGATAGCCGTTTCACTACCAAAAATAAACAGCGTCAAGTCACCTTAGGAACCATGTTGTCGTCGATGCTGTGCGAAAAAATCGCCGGGCACCTTACGAGAAGCCGGATCGATTGAGGCCTCGACAGCCCCAGCTCTTTCTGAAGCCACCTGAGACGGGCCGCGGTAGGGCGGAGGGGTGTGGG
>JAYJMJ010000002.1:4310975-4323568 GCA_036873875.1 Laminaria ephemera
GTGCACGGAAACTATATAACCCTCATTGAGGGGGACAAAACCAGACAGCTGCGGAACTCAGGGTGTATACCAGTAGGTCATTGTTTTGGGCTTTCGAGCCATTTGTACATATTTCAAATTTTGTAGTACGCTAACTTTCGGAGAGGTCTACTAGAATCTACAGGGTTTGTACGCAAATGAGCTAAATAGCGAGCTACCGTTGTCGTCAGCAACGCTTGCGTGCAGACTGCAGATACGCTGTACTCTCTTTGTACTCCCTGTATATGTGGCAGGCCAGCAGAAGTCCAGCCCTGATGCTTGGGTTAGTGCTGTCGACTCATGATGCAACATGCGGTCGGTGTCGAACGCAAGTGCTCCTATTAATGGTGATTTCTCTCCTGCTCTTGGTTATATCAAATCGCAAACACACACACCAACACACACACCTGTAAATGATCGCATGACGACCGACATATATTTGTGATATCAACATGTCACCTGAATTCTTGTTCAGCAGTCGTAGTAGTATCATTGGATACAGCGGTAGCATTTTCGCGGAATTTGCGTGATTGACCTTCTAGCGCAGTCCTTCAACCATTTTGGTGAAGAAGGGCCCGGCTCGAGGCGAGCAACACTGCTGCCGAGCCTTGTAGAGGTCTGCGGTGCTTTTGCTGACAGCATCTTGTTTGTTTCGGTAGTGTACTATTAATAACTACCAGGTAGAACTTTACATCAAGCGCCTTGTAAAGGTCAGCGGTGCTTTCTTTTGCTGGCATCTTCATTGATACGAACGGTGCTGCGGTACACCCTGTATCATGATCAGCCTGTATCATCATCAGCCGAACAGGTCGTTGGAAACATTGTTGGATGTTTGTCGAGATGGGGGAAACATTTGAGCATTTTGCTGCCACTTGGCCACTTGCACTACACTCAACTCGCGATCCCATGCGGACGTACTACATTGTTGTCACCACCGCAGCAGCAAGCAGCATTGCTACATTATTAGCATCAGCCGTCCATGTGGAAGCCTGTAACACTGTTCACAATTTATTTGAGTTAAGATTCCCCCTTATTCTGAAAGTGATTCGATCCAGCCGCTCGCCCGCAACAGAAGTAGCAACACTATTAATAGATCGTATCGATTACGATATACGATAATACAGGGAGCAACTCCCCGGGCTCCGGGGTCCATATTAATATACTGGTATTATTAATCCTTCTGGGACCCATTTATCGCGATAAAAAAACAACGAGTGCGATCATATCAAGCGACTAACTATCCCTTTTATTAATAGGTGTACGTATTCGTTATGTGTTTTCCACATAGTTTTTCCCCTCCGAGGTCCCAAGGGGGGCCGGCTAGTAAGGTGGCACTTTCAAACACGTTTTCCCGCCAGGAACGCTGATGAGATGCGTTCTACACAGCCACACCACCACCGCGTAAACCGCACACCGTGCCCATTCTCCACGCATACTGTACAGGACCCCTATTATAGTACCAGTACGAGACCAAAAAGGGCAAGCTGATGTTTACAATAATATAAGAAATCTGGGAGCCGTTATATACGGAATTAGTGTAGAACACACCCTCTCCCAGATAGTAAACCCAGCCTGGGTTCGTATTTATGTTTCTTACTAGGTGTCCTGTACTACAACGGTGACTGTACTACGTACTCATCGTTCTAAGCGTGCTTCCATATTACCCCATAATGTTATGATATTGCCCTGGGAGCCTGACTAAGGTTAGGTACCAGGAAGTAAGATTCGGATACCGAGATAAAAGTGTTTCCACATGCCCTTGGGGGCATGCGCGTATAGGGAAACAAGGGGATAGGGGATGATACGAAAAGGGTTTTTGTCTCGCAAACAGCGAGCAGTCGTGTCTTCGCCGTGGTCGTGTTCCCTTCCGTGGCATAAGGAATAATAATACAAACGGACTACTGAGAATATACAAGTGAGTGGCATCGTGGGACCTGCTTAGTAGAGAGACCTGCTGAAGGTTACTAGGTGACGAGGCAGGCAGGCAGGCAGGCAGGCAGTCGACTCGTACGTACGTTATAAATATAAGTCTCAATCATCCGCCGAATCGTGGTGTAGCAACCGGTTGTCCTTTTCTCGTTTCCCTATGTATATAGATAGAATAGTACATTTTGGCACCATCGGGGAGCTTTCAAAGTTTCAAAACTAAAGTCGAGCTGACCCATCGCTGCAAAGTTTTGAATTTGAATCAACCGTTTTGGGATTGGTTTAGTTTGTACCAGGCAAACTACGTAATTTTTGGAAAAGTAGGAAGCTTTCAACGTGCTACGTTCGTCCACAGGTAGCACAGGTCGGAGGAATAATCAATGCCGGAGAGGTCGCTTCTATAGTTGGTTGATACTTGGAATTATGATACCAAGATGTGTTAGTACAACGTACCGTGTGTGTTGTTCACATTAAACCGTTGTCTGTACCCGTCGACACCCAGCACATCCAGTGTCCGTGCCTATCCTTCATCCTAGAGAGACACAAGCTCTTCTGTGGTCACGAACTACGACCTATCTACCTCCCATTATATAGATACAAGTACGATTTTGTTGGTGTGCCCTGAGCGTTCCTCAGCTTTTCTTAGGCGTTTCTTTTTTTGCGTTTTTCGTGCTATGATAGCGCGCTATGAGGTTGACCTCTCGTTCCGAAACTCCCTCATCTTGCTCGCCTACCCCGTCTGTACCGACTGTGCCGGGGGCGGCCTTGGCCGTGCTCTTGCCGTGTCGCGGTGGAGCGTGCTGTACTCGTTTTTTTCTGGGCGGGGCGAACTGTTTCTTCTGTTTCGATCCCCCCGTACCCCCGAGATGGTACCGCCTCGTTGTCACTGTAATATGATATTCGGGTCCCAGCAGATCAGTCAGGCTGCGATATCTTTGCGTTGCTGAGCCTCGAGAGTGTGGTAATGGCACCCATACGTGCTGTCTGCCGCACGCACTACTGCTGCTGCTATGCTGCTAGTGCTGCTTGCTGTTGTTTGTTGGTACTTGATTGAATGCATGTACTCGTACAATCGGGATCGTTCTGCGTCCATACTGCATACGAACGAGCGTATCATACGAGTACGAGTACTCGTAGTAGTAGTAGTGCTGCTGCTGTGTACGAACGAGTACCACTTTCAAGTAGACCTGAGGGGGGGAAACAGCAAAGGAATTGGACGAGAGCGATAGCTGGCGATGGTATTCGAGTCGTGTGGGCCGGCTTCCCTACTCCGAGTGGTCAACTGCTGCTACGCTACGTTTTTGTGGCTTGATTTATTGGCTCATTGTGGCTGACACATGATGGCGATCTTTTTATTGTTTTTTTCAGTGTTTTTTTTTCTCTTCGCTCGACGATGATTTGTTTTTAGTGCGCTCTTGGCAGTACTCTTGTCACATTTACGGCCCATGACACTACATCCTCGGCTATTTCGGGCATGCGCGGAGCCCCAGGCTGGCGTCAGCCCGCCGCGACGAAGCCCGCTTGTATATATATATATATACATTGTTGACACTACGGGCTTATGGGCACGGTCCTTCGTCTGTCCTGGAAACAGACAACAAATACTTCAATGGACAAATCGAGGTAGGGGAAGGGAAGGGGGCTAAATAGCATACTGGCACCGCTTATTGACGTACCACTACGCATCCCACACCAACACCAACATTCAAGACCCACGCCAACACCCAGTCCAACACCAACATCAAGACTCACGCCCACACCAACATCCAACACTCACCCCCACACCAATACCAGCACCCACACCACTACCAACACCAACACCGACAGTTACACCAACACCCAGCCCCACACCAACACCAAGACCAACATCAAAGCCAGCACCAACGCGAACAGTAACACTACTACAGTAGTACCAACACCAACATAACCAATGCCGGCATCACCAACACCACCAACACTACTAACACCACCAACAACACCACCAACACCACCACCGAGATCAACACCAACGCCGGCGCTAACACCAACACCACCACCAACGCCAGCACCCACACCACTACCCCTAGCGCCACCAACACCAACACCACTACCCCTACCACCACCAACATCAACACCACCGAGATCAACATCAACATCAGCATCAGCGTCAACACCAACAACACCAAAACCACCAACACCCACACCAACACCCACACCAACACGACCAACATCCACACGCACCCCCACCCCACACCACCAACATCCACACGCACCCCCACCCCACACCACCACCCACACTAAACGCCAGTAGAAACTAAAGGTTGAAACACAATAGCGAGCGAATGCCGAGCTTCGAATTTGCACCGCGCCGAAAAATAGGGGCCCCGTTCGAGATGGCTGCTACGACCGCCGACGGCCGACGCACACAAGTTGACGACAGTTGCAAACAATCACACATCGTACAGGTCACGATCTAGATGATCTAGATCCTATATCTGTCGATATCATATGATATGTTGTGCAGGATCTGTGCAGTACAGACCAACCCGTGAAGTATGTGCCAGATCATGCAGATGATACGGCTCCCGCCCGGCAACGATCTAGATCCTATATCTGTCGATATGATACGTTGTACAGGATCTGTGCAGTACAGACCCAACCCGTGCAACATGTGTCAGATCATGCAGAAAATACAGCTCCCACCCGGCAACGTGATCTGCAGGCCATGCACATCATATAAATCAGGGATCTGTCTGCCCTGGATGGCATAGATCACGAATAGGGATCTGATCTAGACGTATGCAACTAATAAAACGTACACTCACAAGGACAGTCAGCAGAGTCTTGATGACGTCCATTCTTGACAGCAGCCGTCGATGCGTCTGTTTCAGCTGACCCACGAACCCCAGCAACTCCAAACAGGCATACCTGTCCCAAAATGAAGACACCAAACAAAAAACAAAAACAAAAACAAATACAAAAGCGAAACACATAAAAAATGACAGAATCGTTCGCGTGCTCAAGACGCGACTTAACCTTTTTCGAACCGCACCCAGGTTTTGGGGACAAATTCCATGGTTTTTCACGGGTCATGACCCGACCCGCGGGTATCTCGCGGGTCGAGTTCGGTCGGGTCAGGAGGTATTCGAAATCTCACGGGTTGGGTCGGGTCCGGTGAGTGTAGACGATCAAAAATCTTGCCGAAAAAAAAAAAAAGGGCGGTGAGTTGGGTGGACTTCACGGGTACCAGGTAGCTATTAGATGGGTGGAGGAGTAAAGGCCAACTAACCGACTTAGTATTCATTAACAAACACTACACGTCGAGCCACAAACGCCAGTCAGATGCAAAGACGCAGAACTCTGCAAATCACCGCACACAACAATACTCATAAACTCCTAGCCAACTTAATAACTAGTCGGCGACTTTTGATCAGCCAGCTCACAGCCCTCGTAAAACGGGGTTTCCAAATCGCTTCACGCAGGCGTACCTTAGGGCGGGGTGTTCCTGACTTCCCAGAAAAAGCGAAATTAAGTCGTCCAGTCGCTTGCCATCCGCAATCTTAGCGTACATGCTCAGCAGGGTTTCCCTAATAGGGGCGTGACGACGGGGGGGGGTAAGGGATAATCAGGAGGGGGGGGTGGAAGAGCGAAATTAATTCACCCAGTCGCTTGCCATCCGTAATCTTAACGTACATGCTCAGCAGGGTTTGCCTCTTAGGGGCGTGACGATGAGGGGGGGGGAGGGGAGGGTTAATTTCGCTGTGGGGGGCACAGAAAAAGCGAAAGTAGGTCGTCCAGTCGCTTGCCGTCCGCAGTCTTAGCGTACATGCTCAGCAAGGTTTCCCTTATAGGGACGCGACGATAGGGGGGGGGAAGGGGATAATCAGGGCTACTAAACCGCATCGCGGTTCGGTGCTACACCGTCAACTCTACTCTCTACTCTACACTCTACAAGGTCATACCGATGCAAGTAAGACAACATTAACAACAATAACACTACTGTTTTAACTATGAATACTATCGGTACTGCTATTTCAATTCGTTTTATAAATACAAATAATAGGCTTCACACAATGCCTACCTAGACGCTGAGCTCCAAGGCTTAAGAGCAACGCTAATGGCCGCCAGAGCCTTAGCAGGCTCTTCGTCTGGATAAAACTCTCCCTCCATTGGTGCGCAGTCGCGAAGCTTCCGTATCTACAGTCGACAGACAAAAAGAGGCGGGAGAGGGGGGGGAGGGGGAGGGGCCATATTATTAGAGGGGGTAAACGGAGTTGCCAAAAAAAGTGGAGGGCGGGGGGAGGGGGGGGCTCTCCATGCATCGGCGAGACGCAAAGCTTCCGTATCTCGCATCCCTACTATGCCGGGACGGAGCACGTCGGGTTTTCACCGATCAGGCAGACATCGCGTGCACCAAGCGCGACGCGCCGTGAGGTGTTCGGCGAGTCGCATGAAGGGTGAGCACATCCTACAAATAACCGCTCCGGGGGTAGGCGCAATAATGGGGGGCACAAGCACCCGCCAGATGACAGCAAATACATACGGTTGAGTCGGGTTGGTCTATACCTTCCACCAACGCACACAAGTTGACAAATATCCTGCTGCGCGAGTTCCTAGCGACAGCTATGAAATATCTCCAAGAAAAAACCTCCGGATGTTCAACACTTTGAGAACGATAGACTACTTCACACATCGGACAGATCAGATCCCATTTCATGATCTATATACCATATGTCTTCCAGGGAAGGTAGATCCCTGGTCTATATATGATCTGCAGGGTCTAGATCATGTTACCGGGTGGGAGCCGTACGATCTGCATGACGTAGCACATACTTCCGGGGTTGCATATGTACTACCGATACACAGATCCTGCAGAGCGTATCAAAACGACAGATACAGGATCTAGATGACCTAGATCATGATCTGTCCTATGTATGGAATTACTTGGAATTTGGGTGGGATGATGTCGGCAGTACCAAAACGCCTCCAGAACTGCATCCACGTGTTAGAGGACAAACTACAGTAGGGTACCCGATTTAAGAGTGCCTACAATGAGAGAAAACGGACTTGAACCTTTAACTACTGCGCCCACGTTTTTCGCGACAAAACGCTTGGAATTAGTGTAGGATTTTATTTCCCAGTAGTGAAAGGGTTAAGAGCGGTAAAATCGGCTTGTCGCGTCTTGTGACGCCTATACTAAAACCTACGTCATACCAGGTACCTAACAGCCGAATGAGATAAAGGCGGCACCGAGATTAGAGCGGTAACACTGGCCTGTTCCGAGGGGCTCTTAAATCGGGTGCCCCACTGCACTTGGAATTAGTGTGGAACGAAGTTTGCAGTGGTAAGAATGGATACGAGCTTCAAGCACAAAAATGTCCCGATATGCAAGAGAGAGGGTGTGCTCTTATCCCGGGATAACATGAACCACTCTTATCGATCCCTTTGAGACTTCAAGGGGAAACCCTGTCGGAAAAAAAGCAACGCTTTTCACGGGGTCATGACCCGTCCCGCGGGTCGAGTCAAGAGGTTTTCAATATCTCGCGGATCGAGTCGAGTCGGGTCGGGTCAGGAGGTGTTTGAAATATCACAAGACGCGTCGGGTCGGGTCAGGGGGTTTTCCAATCTCACGGGTCGGGTCGGGTCACCCTGATCCAACCCGACCCATGAATTGAGCTCTGAAAAAGAGTGACGATAACAGTATTATTAGCCACACGAAGCATTCCGGGCCGCTGGCGTAGGGGATGTGTCCGAACTGCAATAGCGTGTTTGCTATGTACCAACTTTGGTTGGGTAGGAGTAGGGTAGGAAACATATAGTAATAGAATCGAAACTGTCGAAATCACAATCCATGGCCAACCCAACCCACGAAAAACCAGCGACAAGTTAGGTTAGTTTTTTTTTTCCCCACCATTTATTTAATTTCCAACCTAATTTTTTCGTGGGTTGGTTGGCCTCGGGCTATGAAACTTGTCGGTTTCAATAACTATTTTTACATTTTTTCCAACCCAATAGAGTTTGGAAAGCGCAAACACCCTAATGTAACGAGCTATGCTATGCGGCGTGCGTGAAACATGGTATTATTAGGGTGTTTGCGATTTCCAAACCCTGATGGGTTGGAAAAAATGTAAAAATAGCATTGAAACCGACAAATGTCATAACCCAAGGCCAACCAACCCACGAGAAAATAGGTTGGAAAAAAAAAAAATGGTAGGAAAACGTATTTCTAACCTAATTTTTCGCTATATTTTCGTGGGTTGGGTTGGCCTTGGATTGTGACGTTCGACGGTTTCATTACTACTATTATGTGTTTTCCTACCCAACTCCTGCCCAACCAAAGCTGGTACATCGCAAACACGCTTTCGTACTGCTCTACACGCTCTTCCTCTGGACGCTTGAAAATATCCACACGTCGGACAGATCACGATCTAGATTGTCTAGATCCTATGTCTGTGGGCATGGTATGTTGTGCAGGATCTGTGGAGTACAGATCCAACCAATGAAACCTATGCTAGATCGTTCCGATCATCCGGCTCTCAAATGGCAACATGATCTGTAGGCCATGCAGATCATTGATCTGTAGGCCATGCAGATCATGTAGACCAGGGATCAGTCTGCCCTGCAAGGCACAGATCATGAATAGTGATTCGATCTGTACGATGTGTGTGAAAATATCGCAATCATCCTTTCTCTGGGTGCTCAACATGGGTCCCACATAGAGATGGGCACCGGATGGCATTTACGAAGACGGGAAACCGGATAGGAGGCGATATAAAAAAAAAACCCCGGCTAAATCGGTTTTTTTCTGCCGGTTGTAATCGGTTAACCGAATACCGGTTAAACCGGTTTTAAAGTGGTATGTCATCCACAACATTGAAAATCAGATGTGGTTTTTCATTGAGTAGCAACTTGTGGTGTACTCACAAGTGCGTGTTTGGTTCCGTTCGCAAGTAATGCGCCTCTTCGAGATGGATTGCCACGCGTATTGATGGTGATCAGCTGGAAATTTGTCACTTCTCCTAAAGCACGACGTCGGACTGCAACAAAACCACCAAAACCGGAGACCCGCACACTCCATGCTCCCGAAGCTCCACAAAACACCGACACGGCTACCATCGTGCGACGAGTACAAGCAACAGTCGTCTTGCGTCTTAGTCCACATGATACTTCGTACGAATTAAAACCTCCGCAATTTCAAAATAATCAGACCCGCATACTGTAAATAAAGGCATGTACCGGGGGGGAGAAGGGAAGAGACCTGTGAACACAGCTTGTGTCCAGAAGACCGTTGAGTGTGTAAGCTCTCTTGAGTTGAGCTGGAAAGGAAACGTGACACAAAAAAACGTTCAACTGCATTATCCAAAATGCTCCAACCGTTAAAAACAAATAACTCCAACGCGTATCCGCAATAACGCAATAACCCAATAAATGGTGCAATGACTTCAAAATACACCGTCGGAAGCCATGCCAAACACACTCCAAACATCTTCGCCTTGCCAACGACAACGTGCCCAAAGTCCTCCTGCGATGAACTAAGCAGTACTGACATCCTCACTACAGTTGTGAAACGGCGACTCCTGCAAGCATTTCGACGCGTTGTGCGCAATTGGTGTGTGCGAGTTTTGGGTGTGTGGGCTGGAGGGGGTGATCCAACGCCGATTATCCCGCACAATCGATACTGGGTTCACCTACTTTCAGGCTGTCATGTTCTAGACTAATAAGGGGTCGCGCTGGCCATGCTATAACTCTAGACTGCTCTAGACTATATACTTCTTGCTGCATTCTTGTTGTCAAAATTGTCTTTTCCGCAGCAGCTGTACCATTTCCAGTATAATGGTGCCCTATGAAACACGCCTAACGGAAAGCAGCACATCTCCTGAACCAAACCTGCTCCTCGTCCGGTGTCGATCATTGAAAAAAGCTGACGTTCAGACCAAATATTTTTTTAATTACCAGCATATCACTAATACATGCCAGGTACGCCTTGTGTTTGCATTCCGTGAAGACTTGCCTCTGTGTTTTGGTCATTCTGCAGTCCCTAACCTGTACACCTGTAACGCGGCGCTCCGTTAGAGCCTGGCATCGGTCGGTATGCCGGTGGTTCGTATTGTCGCCGAAGTTCAATACTGAACAAAATCGGTGGCGCGATAACTCGCACGTTTTCACGATGGTTGAATGATATTTAGAGCGTTGATCTCTGAGGCGTTTTTCGGGTTGAAGAATGCGTCGGAGTGATTTGGAAGTGGTACAAAAAGGATTGCCGTGGATGTAAGCTTTCTCCAAAGATCGACACCGTACTCTTAGCAGATTTGGTTCAGGAGCTGTACCGCTTTCCGTAAAGCGTGATGTTCCTAACGCTATATATATACCAGAAATAGTATAGCTTCTGCTGCAAAAAAAATATACCAGTAAAGCTTTTTTTAATCGAACAGTCAACAAAAACAACAAAACAAATGTCCGGAGTGGCCCCGCCCCTTACATAGGCACAATCGAACAATCGACATTGGATCAAGCAACTTTCATGCTGTCAAGTTTAATAATATTCATACGCTATTCATTTCTGCAGGCACGTTTTAGTGAAAAACAATTCAACCAGTTTTCCGGCATCAACCGGTTAACCGGTTAAACCGTTGTTTTTAGCCGGTTTAACTGGTGAACGGTTAACCAGTTAACCGGACCTCAAAAACTGCCAGTTCTTGTTTTGAAACACCGAGCAATCACACACGCCTGCTGGGTTTCCAAAAACCGCGGTTAATCGGTTTTTTTCTATCCGTTGCCCATCTCTAGTCCCACAAGGGTTAATATCTTGTACGCGCTTCAAGCAGAAACATATCCCGATTTAAGGAGTGTGTTCTTATCCTGGAATGACAGTAAATCGCTCTTAAACAGGGGTAAAAGCGAAACCGAGATAAGAGCGGTAACGCTGGCCTGTTCGGAGGGTCTCCTAAAACGGTTACCCCACCGCATAAAAGCTCGGGATGTTGGCAAAAGTTAAAAACGCCGAAGTTGTAACGAAAAAGTAAGGAAAATGTGCCGAAATGTTTTGTGGAATCCAATCAAGCCTTGCTCTCTCTCAGTACTGGTCACAGCAGTTTGTTAGGCTTGAAGTTGCCCTTACGACACGCCATGGGCGATTTCAGGTTGCCTGTTGCTGGTCTGGAATACAGTACCGGCCCTCTGATAAGAAACCGAGAGGTTAGGCTCAATTTCCCTGCTTAAGACAGGGCGTGTCCTGCACTAACTTTAGGATAAAAGCTGTAGAACTTCTGATTTCCCCGTCATATTTAACTTAACCTAAGTTTCTTGTGGGGCTCTTTCCTATGAGAGGGCCGGTAGCGTGGCTGTGTGCCAAGTACATCGTCCGAGGCAGCATGAGCCAACGACTAATTCATCGACCATCTGACACAAAGCAACCCGATATCAAGACGTCCAGCACAGTAGCGTGTCAGGCTCGGAGTTGCCCTTACGGCACGGCTCCGGGCAATCAAGGCAGGGAGTTGCCTGTTGCTTGTTGCTTGTCTGGATTAGCTGCATATATATGTTGGAAGTTTATTGCGAAAAAAGTTTAACGACAGCTGCCGATGTTATCTCCCGAGGCGGCTTGAGCCGTGAGAGACCCCAACGATCACCTCATCAAACCATCTCACGAACACAAAGCAACCTGATTTCAAGGCGCTCTGCAATAATATACTGCTGTAAATGCAGCGCCAACGATATGCGTTGGCGAGATATTCCCGGTGTTACACGAAGCTTGTCTGGATTTGCTGTGCTGCAAGTGTATCTCCCGAGGCCCGAGGCAGCTTGAACCATGACTAGCCGCGACAGATCCAACGATCAACTCATCGAACCATCTTACACAAAGCAACCTGATCTCAAGACCCTCTCCAATGGTTCGAGTATTGACCACTCAACTGGTCGAACTCACAGCTGATGTATACATGTATTTGAAGCAATCTAATAAAATACCGGTACGTCAACTTCGTACGAACCCGGTGAGAAATGTACCTTGTCTGAATTTGCTGTATTGTAGTAACATCAACCCGAAGCAGCTCAAGCCATCAGAGACCTCAACACAGAACTTAACCAATGACAAAAACATTCCATATTCTTACCAAGTAAGCTGTCCGTCCGCAACGTGGTTGCAATTCCAAGGGGGTTGTTACCGTATAACACGCAAGATAACACGCCCTTTGGCATGAATTTCACACCCGATTTTATCCAAAAACAGGGGGGCGCGCGCAACGAAAATGGCGGCCTCTGGGAAGATCTCGTCGAGACCGTTCCATAGACGCGTCGCTCGGCGTCTGCACTTCCCCCGTTGTCGAGAAAAGCAGCTTCGATACTCGTCCGAGGGGGTGTGTCATATTATCTTGATTATAGTACGTGCTTTGCATCTGTTCTAGAGCTGTTCACAGCAGTACAAAGTACGGAGCAGAAGCATAAGATTGTAGGTAAGCCGTTTCATGCGAAACAGAACATACGATGAGGATCTTCCAAGAAACTATTAGGAAACAGCCTCATCATACATGTACCAGGTCCCAGCTGAGCTCAGCTTGGCTCGGCTCAGCTCAGCAGCGCAGCGCAGAGCAGCGCCTCAGCAGCGCAGCGCCGTGCGGTGCCGTGCCCTGCCGTGCGGTGCGGGGCTGTGCGGTGCTGTGCCGTGCTGTGCC
>JAYJMJ010000002.1:4455345-4487162 GCA_036873875.1 Laminaria ephemera
GCTTGAGCTGCGCTTGGAGCAAGTGGGGTGGACGCTTGGAGCTAGCATGGAGGAAGCTTGGAGCACTCTGGAAGCAAGCGTCACGCAAGTGTGGGGCAAGCGTGGATTATACTCGGAACAATCGTGCAACTAGCTTGGAGCAAGCGGGGGGGAAGCTTGGAACAAGCGTGGCTCTAGCGTGGATCACAAGCTTGGAGCAAGCGGGGGGGAAGCTTGGAACAAGCGTGGCTCTAGCGTCGATCAAGAGTGGAGCGAGCTCGAACCAAGCTTTGAGCCTATATCGCGGGATCTCGTGTACGCGAGTCTTGCCATCTGCGTCACTTCCGTCGGCAGTAGCAAGCTTGGAGCAGGTGTGGAGTAGGCGTGAGGCCTGCGTGGAACTAGCGAGGAGCATGCTCGAAGCAGACCTGAAACAAGCTTGCAGCGTGAATCGATCGTGTAGCAGCGTGAACCAAGCGTCGACCACGCTTGAACCAGGCTTGGAGCAAGCGTGCAGCAAGCGTGCAGCGAGCGTACAATACGCGTGAAGCGAGCGTCGAGCAAGCGTAGAGCTAGAGTGGAGCAACAAGCCCTTACCGACGCTCACGAAGTTTCAGCTCGTTTGGCGCCGCCTGTGTCTAGTGGCTCAGCGTCGAGGACCTTGGGTTGACGAATCGCGGCGCAAGGGTGGAGCTAGCGTCGGGGCAGCGTGAACCAAGCGTGCAGCAGGCGTGCAACAAGCGTGGAGCTAGCGTAAAGCTAGCGTGGAGCAAGCCGTGACGGACCCGCACGAAGTTTCAGCTAGTTTAGCGCCGACTGTGTCTAGTGGTGACCAAGCGTTGAGTAGGCTTGGAGCTAGGTTGGAGCAATCGGGGAACAAGGGTGGAGCTTGCGTGTGGGCAGCGTCGACCAAACATGCAGCGAGTGTGGAACAAGCGAAAAGGTGGCACGGACGTAGCGTGCAGCTAGCGTGGAAGAAGCCCGTACCGACGCTCACGAAGTTTCAGCTCGTTTGGCGCCGCCTGTGTCTAGTGGTGACCAAGCGTCGAGCAGGCTTGGCGCTAGGCTGGCGCTATCGCGGAGCGAGGGTGGAGCTAGCGTGGGGGAAGCGTTGACCAAGCGTGGAGCTTGCGAAAAGCTAGCGGGGGGGAAGCTTGAAGCAAGCTTGGAGCTAGCGGGACGCAACTTGGAGGAAGTGTGAAGCAACCTTGGAACAAGCGTGATGCAAGCATGGAGCGGGCGTGGACATTGCTTGGGGCAAGCGGGAAGCACGCTTGGACCAGGCGGGAAGCATGCTTGTCACTGTGCTGGCACACGTCCTGCCTCCCTCTCTCCCATCTCCTATCGTTGTGTGTTTTCTTTATCCCAAGAAAGTGAGTGTGGAAGGAGCGCGTCTATTTGCTGATACCCCCTGCCCCGCTGGGGACCGCTAATTGCACACCCGGTGTTCAATTAGGTATCGTCTGTCTCGATCTGTCTACCGTCCTTTTTTAGTTATTTTATCCTTGTTTTGTGTTTATTTTATGTGTCCCAAGTAGCGAGTGTGGAGAAAGCGCGTCTAATTTCTGGTACTTCCTGCCCCCGCCCTATCTATCTCCTTCTCTTTTATTTTATCGTTGTTTTGTGTTTTCTGTATATCTCTGTCTCTCTGTCGTTCCTTTTGCTACGTGAGGCCCGTGATATCGTTGGCTGCGGTGTGCGTTTTTGCTGAGGATTTTTGTCGGATAGTCTTCCTTGTCTTGACCTCTTTGGGTGGTAAGAGCCGTAGTTGTGCCGCGTTTTCCCTTTTAGCGCGTCTTAGTGGTAAGAACCGTAGTGAGGGGGGGAAGGCTGTGCCGCATTTTTTCTTTTTGCGCGTCTTAGTGATAAGAACCGTAGTGAGAGAGAAACTGTTGTGCCGCGTTTTTCCTTTTTGCGCGTCTTAGTGGTAAGAGCCGTAGTGGAACGGGAGCTGTTGCGCCGCATTCTCCCTTTTTGCGTGTCTTAGGAGTAAGAACCGTAGTGGGAGAACTGTTGCGCCGCGTTTTTCTTGGCAGCGGCGTGGGTACGGGCTTTGGAAGAATGTGGCTCGACTCGTCTTAACCTTTTTGTTGCTGCAAATTTTATCCTACTCTATTTTCAAGTAGGTTGTCCCCTACAACGCGGGTGCAGTTCTGAAAGGGTTACATGTTTTAGTACATGCATGATTTGTGCTGGTTTTGTAGCCGTGGCTAGTCTTTAGTGTTTGAGTACCTGCTGCAATGGTTTTTACCACCGTGGCCCGTCTTTAATATTTCGGTACAAGTCGTATGGTTTATCCCAATGGCTCGTCTTTAATGTTTTAGTACATGCTGCAGGGTTTTTACCACCGTGGCTCGTATTTAATATTTTAGTAACTGCCGCATGGTTTTGCCGTGGGTCAGAGGGGAGTCCTATGTGCAGACGTAAAAAAATGAAGTCAATTATTGCCGGCATGGCTGTCTCTTTTTTTTTCTCCTCCTCGTAATGCTCTTGGACTGCGTTATCCCCCCGCTAGAGGCGGCACTCCCGCGCTGTGTTAAGGATAAGAAATCTGCTGCTGCTGGGAAGGGGAGAGGTTGGGGGGGGGGGGGGGAGAGTTGTGTCGTCGTTTTTATGTGTGTCGTCTTTTTATGTGTACAGTGGCGACATGGACCCGCAACATGGAGCTGTAGTGTGTAATCCTTTCAGATTGAGGCGTAAAAACGCCTTCGATTTAGAGTAAACTATGTATTTTTTTTGGGAGGGGTCTCGACGTTTCAATTTGGGGTGTGTGCTTTTATTTTGCGGTGGGTTTATAGGCTTAGGTAGTTGAAAGGGGGATACTGGCCGTGTTTGACGCTTCAGGCGGCATGTTCGGGTACGTCGAGCGTGTGTGCGCTGAATTCGTCATTAAACGATGGATGATTTCCGCGCGCGCAAAGGGTAGGTAGCTTGTAGGATTTCTGCCATCACTCGTTGTGAACCCTGTTTTTTTGGGCACGCTAAGGGTTGGCATTATCACTCCGTGTGAAGCTTACGTATCGGTTGCGCATAGAGCAAGTACTTCGTTGGATGCCTTGACATGATGACTCCGTGTGAATGCTTTGTTTTTGCGCGCGCAGAGGGTAGCCAGCTCTCGCTGGATGAGTTGGCATGGTCACTCTGTGAAAGCTGCGGTCAGGTTTGCGTTTTGATCTAGTGCATTTGAGTTAGTTTAGTTTATGCTTATGGTGTCGTCAGGGACAAGAAGCGAGCGAAGAAAATCAGCGGAGGTTAGTGCAGTTCCTTGACGGTCGTGGTTCAAAATCCATGCGTTTGTGTGGGAAAAGAGCCATGGTCAGTTGCCGTCGCGGCTCGTATGGTACCTCGGCCTGTGGTCTGAACGGCGTGGGGGCGGCACTAAGAATCATTATTTCAGGGGTGACTAGGTGACTAGTGCATCAGAGCTGGAGAGGTGGCTATCGCGCTACAGTAGTAGTACCATATAACACGAAGTATGCGACACACCCTGGAATGGATTTCCTTGTCGACTTTCTCCAAAACACGGGGGCGCACACACTACAAAAATGGCGGCTTTGGAAAAACTACACTGTAGTCGAGATCTTTCCATTAACGCGTCGCTCGGCTTTTGTGCTCTCTCCGTTGTCGAGAAAATCGGCGGCAAATTTGTCAGGGGGGGTGTTATCTTGGCGTGTTATACGGTGGTAGTAGTAGTAGCAGTAGTGATAATTGCTGTCGTGGGCTTTAGGCGAGTAGCGCAACAGAGCTGGAAACTTGCTATTGAGGACCTAGCGTAGCGGAGCTGAAGAAGAGGTTGATAGCCGTGTGAGCAACCCGGTGTATACCTTACACCGCCATGTTGTATTTTTGCGCACGGGGTCTTGGTTAACGCCAGGGCTCCCCGCGTGGACCGTACATAATATGTATGTGCAGTTGTTTTTCGGGGTGTGCTCCGTTACGTCAGACGGAAGGGAGTACCAGGTAGTAGTTTATTTTTGTCCAGTCCACGGTAGTAGTGGGATAGTAGCGGTAGTAGTAACTGCGGGAGGAGGGGCGGCGGGTTAGCACGTTGGCGAGCGGTTGTCTTTTGGCTGGACAGTGTGACAGCACAATGATGGGCCTGCAGTGCCTTAGGGGGTTTGCATCTATCTGTCTGCGCAGAAGGTGTGAAATGAAAATGTTCTGCAACGTGTTCTGGCGAGGTAGATGTATCAATACATATACTGGGATACTTACGTACTCATGGTTGACAGCGTCGGTCAGAACGTAGTTGGAAATTGGTTCGGAGAGGGATGGCGGTGTGTCTCCGGCACTGTTGCTGCAGTGGGGTTGTTGGGGTTGATCCAGACCTGCTGGTGTTGTTGTACCCTCTGGGTTTTTGTGTGTGGGGGTGTATCCAGACCTACCTGCTGCTGTCGTACCTGCTGCAGTGCTTCGACTTTTGTTTGTCTGTTATTCCGGTTCGGGGGGTGGTGATAGAGCTGTGTGTGGGCTCCTTACGTAAGCATTTTTTTTTACTGTGAATCGACAAGACTGGGGTTGTTCGGGCGATGTTCTTGCGTGTTGTCTTTTGTGCACGTTCCTATCGCGCGATAGTTTATTTCGTCCCGCCGATCGGAGTGTCTATGTCTGTGAACTCACGGTCGTCGTACCGATGTAATCTATTGACGCCGTCTTTAGCTTCAAGATTGATGAGAGCAGGGTAGCGTGCCGTTGCCCCGTGCATTGGCCGTAGGCAGGGTTCACCAATAATGGGAGCACTTTTCTTTTGAAACGTTGAGCATGTCTGGTCTTACGACTTGATTTTCCTTGACCTCGTGTCTTTCTGTTTTAACAGGCCAGGGAATCTTACCCGCATCGGACAGATCAGCCCCCTATTTTGTGATCTAGATCTCTCGGGGAAGATGGATCGCTGATTCAGATGATGTGCACGATCTAGGCCATATTTGCCGGGCGGGATCTGTATGATTATGACACCGATATGTTTGCCTGGCGAGATCTTTATGACACCGATTTAATGCTGACATACGTTTTTGCCGAATGGTTTATGTTTGATACGCTCTTGCAACATTTCATAACGGCAAATATTGAATCTAGATTATCTAGATCGTTATCTGTCCGACGTCGGGACTCTTGCAATCTTAAAACGGCTCCCCATCCATGCGGTGTGGCCTTGGAAACGACTTTTCCCGGACATATTCCTTCAGAGGACTCAGGCCGAAAAAGGGGCTCTCCAGACCAACATCGGAAAAACTTGTTCGCTCGTTTGTTCGTATCCGCTTAGCTCACAGAAGCCCCAGATTCCACGTTCGTTCACAAATAACCAACATTTTTTAGCAACTTTAGATCGTGTTGCGAACGGCCGTGAAATCGCCGACCTATATTGATCCTTGATGAGGTCATGTATAATATCATGTTATTCACCCGGTAGCACGCGCGGTCGAACATTTTTTAGCAACTTTAGATCCTGTTTCGAACGGCCGTGAATTCGCCGACCTATATATAAAAATCCATGCCTACAACCTGCGTGCGGCATTTCGACCGCGCGTGCTACCGGGTGAAGAACGTGATGACCTCATCAAGGATCAATATAGGTCGGCGAATTCACGGCCGTTCAAAACACGATCTAAAGTTGCTAAAAAATGTTGGTAATTTGTGAACGTGGATTTTTACACACGCTCATCCTACGCCAAGCTAGTCCCACGAGGAATCCGTTCGATCGTCACTCTGACCCGATCCATAGATTTTCGACGAAAGTTGCGACTTTACGATCCTTCGTGTCCTTCCCAAAACAAAATGCGCATCTATTTAACGTCCTGCAATGAATCAACCGCAGCAGAAGGATCAAACACATCTGTCCACCAGAGACGTGCAACCTCGGCTCTTCAGGCGATCATGACGCCGCGGGACTCACAACGATTGAATTGGCAGAGCTGATGTTTCGCTCGTCGAAAGGCAGTCCAACTCTACCAGCGTGAAGCCCGAAGAACCGGAAAGAAGAAACCACAAATAATGACAACTTGTTTGCTCGCAGGTGATGAACGTGTACAGTAGTTTCAAACTACTGTACGGTCGTTGGCGTCCGATTAGCTGGGACCACGCAAACATTTCACACGTCGCACATATCACGATCTAGATCATCAAGATCCTATATCTGTCGTAATTGTATGTTGTGCAGGATCGATGTAGAACAGATCTAACATAGGAAACATGTGCGAGGTGATGCAGATCATACGGCTCCCACCAGGCAACATGATCTACAGGCCATACAGATCATATAGACCAGGGATCTGTCTGCCCTAAAAGACACAGATCATGAATAGGGATCTCATATGTCCGACGTGTGAAGCATTGGTTGCGTCACATGCCTGAACGTCGTTCTGGGACCAGAAGGAACTGGCCCCGAAAAGAACGGACTCTGTCCGCGCCAAACGGGCGTGCTACATGTTAGTGCCGTCGCTAATTGGCAAAATGCGGACGAAGGCCAGAAAAGCAGCCAGACCGACCATGGCCCCAACTATGCCGTCAAGCGACTTTTTTTTGTAAGGACTTGTACACGTATCGTAGATCGAATTTGAAACGGTGAAGGCGGACTTCGATGCTATACACGACAATAGGCACACATGGAAATTGAGTTTCTGTGAAAGGCCATAGCGCACGCCATGAACTGAGAGTAGGGCGGATGCGATGTTTTGTTGTTGGGGGTGGTGTGCGAGGCGTAAGGGTGCGGGCGCGGTGGGGATGGCAGAGCGGAGGAAATAACGCGAGGATTGGCGGGAGGGAGTGATCGCTCAAAGGGTGCTTCAAAAACCTTGTATCATGTATGATCTTTGCCTGAAAAAGTGCTTTTTAAGCAAGTATTTGTGTAAGGTATACGAGGTATATACAGTACATATATCCCCCAAAGAGAATCGAAGAGTCCCAAAGAGAATCGAAGAGTAAACTCTTAGGATGTTTTTGTTAAAAAAACTATTGAAGGCAGGCGTGCAAGGGGCAAGTTATCTTCGTCGATGCAATCGAAACGACACATGGTACACATCCTGTGGCAATCGTCGCATCGCGAAGGCATGTTATTACGTGTCTCTGAGGCGTACGACTTGCTCCAGTTATTATGTGTATTGCTTTGTTTGGAGGTGTTCTTCGACTGCAGAGTTAGTGGAGCTTGTCTTGCGACCGCGGATTACCTCATGGCGATGATTTGTTGTGAAAACAGCAACAGCGACAACAGCAACAACCGTACAGTACGCGACAGCACGTAGAAAATTGGACACTAAGAATCTCTTGGCTCGACGTTTGCACGAAATATAAGGACACCATGTTCCACTCAGAACGGCGTAGAACACACCCTGCTCCCGTAAGAATTTGAGCTTCGCCCGAAATAACAGTTTTTAGCACTACGCTCCGGATAAGCGGATAAAACACTCGGAATCATAATATATGGAATTGTAGCTGCGCGTGCTACGATAGAGGTAGCAGGTTTTGGCTGAAACGTTTTCTGAATGACGGGGCTCCTTAACCCCAAATCGTTGGAATTTCTTGTTTTTTTTTCAATAATCTTAGTTGAACTCATAGCCCTTGGGATTGTTCCTCGGGCAGCACTTTTATTTTCCCCAAAATCATTTTTTATAGAGAGGCATAGATCTCCTTAAGTGAGGAGCCCCAGAAAAAAAAGCTGCACCTCTATCGTAGCATGCGTCTAAAAATCATCACATTTTTTGGAGTTGGCGTAGCCATTCACTCGCTTCCGTGGCCCGTCTCGACGATAACGCTGCTGATAAAGGATTCTACACTCTTCCCGAGATCGCCACTACTCAATCTGAACTGCGCCTTTTCACCCATGAAAAGCGAACCCGCTTCATCTCCGCTGCGTTGCATGTCATCAGAGTCTTCCGTGATGGAAGGGGAATCAAAAGGCGAGCCGTGGCCGTAAACCGCAACAACACCGTCCGGATTGCCACCACCTGTGGCTTCGCCACCCACTAAATCTCTACCCCCTCCCGCAGTATTTGCTTCGTCGGCCACAAAACTTCTCTCTCCTCCCCCAGAATCAGCACCACCCACGTTGTCACCAGAAGCACCGACAAATGTTTCTAGGTTGGAGGACCCCTTCTCATCTGGGATATTAGGAGTAGACTTCGAGTCGATCCTGCTCTTATTTTGGAGCGCGGATTCATGTGGGATATTTGTCGTAGACGCCAGGTCTTCCCTCCTCTTATTTCGCAAAGCGGATTCATGTGGGACATTAGTCGTAGACTTTCGGTCTACGTTGCTCTTATTTCGCAGAGTAGTTGGCTTCGGTAATCCATTCCTATTCTTCGCCGCCTGCATGCTGCCCTTACTTCGCGGAGGGGGTGGTTTCGGTGCCGTGTGAATTTGCTTCCCCCTCTGGGAAACGTTACGAGAGATCCTCGGTGATGAAACGTCACTCGAACAATTCTCTTTCCTGTGGATTGCCTTACGGGATGAAGGAGGGTCGCTCGAACGTGTATCTCCCCTCTGGATTGCGTTACGAGAGATCCTCCGTGATGAAGCGTTGTTTGGAATATTTTCTCCACTCTCACGATGCGCCCTCGAACGCCTCCTCGAAGCTGGGTGTGAACCTCCGCGGTCCAACTGGTTCTGGATCGTTCACGCCGCCGTGATGATGAGTTTAGAATAAGGCGCCAACCGGCGACATAATAACAGGAAGGAGAGAGAGAGCAAGGGCGAAGGAGGAACGATAATGCGCAGGGCCGTGAGTTTGCTTGGACATAAGTCTCCTACTAAGTATTGGTTGGCTAGGTATTATAGTTAGCTTATTTAAAAGTTTACAACATGATGCCGGCCAGCAACGGAATCACGGGAGAGAAAGCAGGAGCGAACGAGAAAAAATAACTGAAGATCTTGCCAGTGGAAGTTTGGTCGGACTGAACAGATGCAAGCGTCAGTTGTGAGGAACGGTACCTCGCCCGCATGTCCGACGATGAGCGCCTAGGCCGCGGGATCGTGTCTCGAGTTAAGCACACCCTGGGACAGGGTTGCACAAAAATCAGTTTTTCGGTGCGATTAAGGAGCTTCTCAAGGGCAGAGTCTCGGACTCACTCGTGCTACGAAAGGGATATCACTTTTAGGCTAAACTATGACACATGATACGGTAAAGGTGCACCCATTGTTTTCTGAACCCCCTCAATTGAGAAGCTCTATACCTCACCCAAAAAAGCGATTTTTTAAGAAAAAAGAAAGTGCAACCCCGATGGATAATCTCATGGCCTAGGTACACACAAAAAAATCATGTTGCAAGCCAAGAATGACACTTCGATGATTGTGGGTTAAGAAGCCGTCATTCAGAAACGAAATTAGCCCAAAACAAGTGCTACCTCTATCATAGCACGCGTCAAATTTGTCGGAACGTCACACTTGCTTTGCAATATTATTCGTTGTATACCTAGGCCATGGGATGGTTGTTCATCGGGATGCACGTTCATTTTTCCTCACGGTTTGTGTTTTGGCGGCGTATAGAGCTCCTTAAAGTGAGGAGCCTCAGAAAATGTTTGGTGCACCTCTACCGTACAATTAGTCTTCGGCAACATTTTGTGCACCCGCTACGTAGCACGCATTCTGAATGCCGCACCTTGCCAGCAGGTGCTTTTCTCGAGTGTGTGTCCTTTCGTACGTTGACCTCAGATGGGGAATACCCTCCTCTTCCCCCTCCATATACGGAGCCAAGTTCTTGTCTCCTGAGAGCGACCTCAGACCGGGCGTAGAAATTCCTACAGCCGCCAGCCGCAACCACGAGCCCCCCCAGACTCCTCCGCGTGTGTGATTCTTGCCGGGACTGTAATTTTTTTTGTCGTGGCCGATGGCTGTCCCGGCTCGTGGCTTTCTCGTCTCTGAGGGTCATCGCGCGGCTGTGTCCTCGTTTAAGCGGTTCGGTGGGCATCATCTGACCTCGGGGGCGTGAAATGCAGCCTTGCGCGTCGTAAACAACTCCACCCTCCATGGAAACAGAGGAACTACCGCCCTCCCCGCCGGTAGTAACCTCTGCAGATTCTCCGCCTTTCACGCGTCGACCCTTGTTGCATTCCATGGTCGCTTCCTGCTTCAAGTTTCCGTTCAATGGCGAAACAACAGACAAAACAAAGCAACACAAAACAGCGTCAGAATGTTTCCTTCACAAGGTATCAACCTGTTTAATATAGATGGCGCCTAATTGCAAAAGCTGTGGGTTCTTATCTTTGTCGCTCGCTCCACTCCACAGCCTCATGTACACCATCTGATGCGTGACCGACGCCACGGTGTGGGGGGGGTGTTGTACAGTCTAAAGGGTCCCTCAACCGAGGAAACAGGAACTATTCATTCTATTTGCAGTCTGCGACCCGATTTTGGGTGCTTGGTAGATGGGATTGCTCATCGGGTTGCGCGTATGATAACGTCTCCTGAACTGGAGGTGTAAAGCTCCTCATGTTCAAAACCCGACAAAAATATAGTGCCCTTGTAACGATTTATTCCCTCCTGCGAATCACGGTCTCCTTTTGCAAAACATGAATAGCCCCTTGCCTTTATGAACCCATTTTTCATAATATGAACCTCCCCTTGCACATACGACCCCATCGCCCTTAGTATTCACCCCGCTACCTTCGTGTGATTCACGCACCTTGTGGCTCGCTTGGACGCTCTTCTGCTCCCCTCGCGATAACCGATTTGCTGCATTCTCTATGCAGCGGCCATCTGGCTCTTGAGAACCTATTTTTCGCTGACGAGCACCACTCAAGGGCTCTTTCCGATTCGAGTCCTCCAACGAGCCTAATAGCACATTTCTCGAGATATCTTCATAACATATCGCAGAATCATCACGCTGTGAGAGTACCCCCCTGCCTGGTAGCGCGTGTCTCGACCTAGTCTTAGAAGAACCACCAGGCAGGGAGAATATCCCCACCCCCGCGCCCTGCTCCCGGGTTTGCATCTGCGCAAGCGTTTCGCCACCCCCGCCCCAAACAGCACTCGTGCGTGATGTTGCACTCACTATTCTTCTTGAGGAGTGGTTGTACTGCTGTGAACGTGGGGTGCGGGAATGGGGGGAAAAGCGGATTGGCGTGGGGGGCGGGGTACGACAGCGAGGGGGGCGGGGGAAGGGTTCGTTGGCTCGTGGATACTTTGGCGCTTATAGTTTTTCTTGAAACACACCCAGGGCAGCCACTCACGCGATCCCTAAAAGTGAACCCGCTGTCGTAGTTAGCGCTTGGTGCACACATTGTCTGCCAAGTCGGGTGAAAACCCGACGTGCTCCGTCCCGGCATTGGAAGAATGCGAGGGTCTATGGTCCTACGACTTCGGCCATGCATGAAATGCGTACACACACCTTTCCGAAGTCTTTGTCACAAGCCGAACATTTCACGTGGCCCAAGTTACGGTGGGGGGGGTACCCTCAATTTCGCTCCCGAGTATGGACCACTCCGCCCGAGTGGCTCTGTACCTCATTCGAAACGCGGACAGTATCCACATGTTGACGGCACAGCGTACCGAACAATTCCATGGCGGCGCATATCGCGAAACCGAAAGGCGCAAAGGGACGGGACAGATATTTCGCGCCAGTGGCTTTGAGCCGCTGACAAAAGAGGCCTTAAAAGTGACTTAAAAGGACTACCGCAGCCTTCGTCACAAGCCAAATGTTTCATGTCTGCACGCAATCAATATTGTGCACCTGCCGCCTGCTAGACGAAGTTCCGCCTGCTGTGCTTGGCCGAGGTCTCCTTTCGTTCGGAATTCCTTCCTCCGCGGGGGTATCCCCCAGATCCATCGACGAGCTGGGGAACTCTCGAGGTCCAGAATCAATCGCTCCCCCCGTAGTAATGCCACTAACCCCGTGTTTGGGTGCTCCTTTAAAGCAAACTCGCGCATCCTCAGTCGGTCCGCCATCACCGTTTTGCCCTTTCGGCCTGTTAGACGAGGCTCCATCCGCTGTGCTTGGCCGAGGCCTTCTCCTAGGAATGCCCTTCTCGGCAGGAACACCTCCTTCGGCCGGTCGGCTGGGACAATTCAGAGGTACAGAATCAGCCGCACTCCATGTAGCGACGCTAGCGGCACGGTTTGGCCCCTTTTTTAAGCCAATCCGGCGGGATGGTCCCCCTTTAACGCCAACTCCACGGTCTATTGGACCCCCTTTAAGGCCAATGCCGGGGTCTGGTCCCCCTTTAAAGACTGCGTGGGGTTGAACCAGAGTCGCCGAGGTGTTCATACGCTGCTGGAAGGCTTTTATGTCTTCAGCGAGTCGTGCCTCCTGTTGTCTGCGGAGAAAGTGGTTTCGATGACAAGTCAGGACGCGTGCTATGAGTAGCGCCTAGCCAGACAAGTGCTACGACAGAGGTAGCACATTTTGGCAAAAATATTTTCTGAATGACGGGGGTTCCTTAACCCAGACTCGTCGGAATGCCATTCGTGTTTGACAATATCAATATTTTTTATACCTAGGCCATGGGTTTGGTCATCGGGTTGCACCTTCAGTGTACTCAAAATGAGCTTTTGGGTGAGGTACGGAGCTCCTCATGTGAGGAATCTCAGAGCCAAGATGGTGCACCTTTGCCGTAGTATGTGTCCTTAGCGAGAATTGAAACAGGTCGGCGAGTCTTCAAAATGATTGGCAAGTCTTCAAAAGGATCGGCGAGACCACTCGGCAGGAGCCCGAAATCGTAGAGCGACGGCAAAGTAAAACACGTCTATTCCTAGCAGGCACCTTTTTGATCGAGGGTGCTGGGGTACCACCCCCAGGCGCTTTCCTAGCTTATACGCCCTGGCCCTCGCCAGGCCGTCCGTCTCTCGAAGGCGCGCATCTGTGCGAAAGCATTGGGGGAATCCCGCATTTACGTGGTTTGGTGCATGCAACCGCTAGCATATGTTGGAAGTGGTTAAGATACGTTGAAGCAGGTTAGCAGTGCAGTATGTTATGAAGCGGGTTTTTTTTTCCAGGATCGTGGACCATTGAGCAATCTAAAAAAGAGGAACGTGGCCGGCCTGGTAGAAGGCGATACCTGTACCGTGTACAACGTTGTCTAAGTCAGGCATGCTACGGCAGGGGTACGCAAGATTGTTCTGATGCTCCTCGCTTGAGGAGCTCTTATACCTAACACCAAAAAAACCGGCTTGGAGAAAAACGGAGATTCAGCCCCATGAACACGCCTAGGACCTAGGTACGCGTATCGAAACATTGTAACACGCAAACTGCTATTCCAGTTACTTTCAGTAGTTTTCAGTTGAACAGCCGCGTCAGTCAGCTTGCCTAGCTCTGAGTATCGACTGCTCAATCTGCCGAACGTACACCTGACGCATTTGCAACATGTAGTCACCAGGGGACATCCTGGGTTCATCCCCGGTTTTCCTGGTAGATTGATAAATGGATATTGCGGGGGTATATCAGATTGCTTGGGCTGCTGTAGAGTATCGCCACTCATTCACTCTGCCGAGGAAAAACCTCTTACCCCCCCCCCGTCTATGACGGAGGGAGGCTGTCCCGTCTCCAACTCTGGGTAACATAACTTTCTTCTTTAAATTCGGTCACCGGGGGCAGGGGTGGCCACTTCAGGCTCAGGTGCTTGAGCGATGCCCCGCCCTGAGCTGTGTGTCTAGTCAGCGAATACCATGCCCACTTTAGTAAAGACGTTATTCCCCACCGCTGTTGCGCGAAGCGTGGTAGCCCACAATAACATCTACATGACTTTGCTGCCGGCATCTATTCCGAGGCCACACACTCGTACCTGAAGCGCGAGATATTTCGACCGCACACCCGCGGCAAACTCTGATCCCTCTCAGTCGAAGCCTCGGCTCCTCCGCACACCGTTCAGCGGCTCGATCGGCAGAAACACCAGGATGGAGCTGAGCTAAGATCCGCAGACACTTCCAAATTCCCGCATCTGCGTCCATGCCCGGATCACCATTGTCTGGACTGGCACCAGGGCGCTGCCGATTCCAGGAGCAGGTGTCTACCACGACTCCAAGGCTGGTGTAATACTTGCCGAACGCAGGGATGGAAGTGGTGGCGGCGGCGATGGTAGTGGTGAGCGTAGTGGCGGCGGTGGTGTTGGTTGTAGTAGCGGCGGCAGTGGTGGTGACGCTAGCGGTGGGGGTTGTGGTGGCGATGGCAGTGGTGGTGGTGATAGTGGTGGTGGCGCCGACGGTTGGGGTGGTGGTGGTAGTGGAAGCAGCGGTTGTAATGGTGGTGGAGGCGTCGGCGCCGATGGCGTTGGTTCTGGTGATGGCGGAGGCAGTGGTGGTGGTGGGGGTAATGGTGGTGGAGGCGGTGGTGGTGGCACCGACAGTGGTAGTGTTTGGGGTGGGGCAGGTGGTGGTGATCGTGGCAGTGGTGCCGGTGGCGGAGGTGGTGGTGGGGGTGGCGGCGGTGGCGTGTGATGGAGGTGAACTTAGCATCTCCGAGTCGCATGTTGCCGTCTCGTCGATAGAATCTTCTACAACCGTCGTAGCCCTCGATTCTTTGTCCTGCAGTATAACTGGTTGTCCGCTGCCGTTGCCCGTCGTTCCGTGAAGGCCGACACTATCTTCCTCACCCGTGCTACCGCAGCCAGCGCAAGCAAACTTCGACGATCCAAAACTCGCGGGGAAATCGAACCCGGGCTGTGCTGCGGCTGAAGGTTGTCCCTGTACTGGTTTTCCTTGGTTGGAGTTTGCGAAATCGTTCCTGAGATGTCTGTGTAATACATGTTCTCGTTCTCCCCCCCCTGTTTGTTCTGAAAGGCCGGCGATGACAATCGCCTGCTGTTGTTGGCTGTCCTGGTCTGCGGGCGATGGCGGCACCGGGTGTACCGCCGCCTCCGGGGCACGTAGCAGGAGTTGTTCGCACGATTTGATGCCAAACGAAAGATTACCTGTTGAACAGAAGTTTCACCGTTTCATGAATTGAAAATACGGAACGAGTTCAAGTGGACGGTGGGACATGGGCATACGAATTCTACACGGTAGAGGTGCCGGGTTAACAGCTCATGCGTACGAGGGTGCCTCTGCGCCTGACAACAAGCGAATCAAGAAACAATGCTAAAATGCTATGCCTCTGATTAACGGTCGTTCGATCAAGTAGAAAAGACGGCCCGGCTTCTCCATGAGCACTGACGACAACCCGCGGACGCTGGTGATATATCTTCTCTTGATTATGTTCACCCGCACCCGATTGAGACACGGGCAGAAGTTACTTCGGCCCCACTTAAGCAGACCTCGTCTATGGGAGGGTGTCTTTGCCTTGATATCAACAATGGTCTGTGCTCTTAGTCGACCAATCAAGCAGACAAAGATGGCCCGGGCTCTCCATGGGCACCAAAGACAGTCCAGTCCGTGTGCAGATCCGACTTGTTAGATGACGCGTGCTAAGACAAGCGCACTGTACCTCTTTTTGGCTTTAGGCCAAAATATTTCGGACTGACGGGGTTCCTCAACCAACAAAAACTACCTAATAATAGTATCGTTGGAATGCGATTTGTGTCAAAAACAACATTGTTGCAAAGGTAACCGTTGAGAGGCCATGAGATTGTTCGCCGGGTTGCATTTTCGTTATTTCTCAAAATCGGTTGTTGGGAGAATGCGTGGAGCTCCTCAAGTGAGTTAACTCCATAATCCGTGGGTGCCACTCGTACCGTAGTACGTGCACCTGAAATCTGCTGTGGCGCATATAATATGAGCTCTCACCCCATTGAGACACGAAGAGGAGATACGTCCTTCCATCCTGCCCCTGTCGGAAGTGAGCCGTGAGCCCTCTAGGGCGGAACTTTGCCTTGGTGACCTGCGGGAAATCGTTGTCGTTTCAGCGTGGGGGTAACGGAAACAACACACTTGGCCGTTCGGTTTACTTCTGTCACAACATGCGCGTGATCCGGATGTTCGTCCGCTACAAAAGCATACCGGTGTGTCAATAAGGATATATCTAAATCACAAGTATGCTTACGGCGTAAAGCGGCGTACCTCTTCTAACATCCAATCATATACCAGTATAATACAACAATGCACCGACCCCTCTCAATACCAGAGGGAGACGATACATCAAAGCAAAACGACGTGCGTCGGTTTGGGCATCAGCTTTCGCCGGTGCTCGCGCCACACACCAATACTACACGCTGGGTAGACGCCGCGTAGTGTCCGGACCAAACGAGACACTGCCTGGGCTAGCGTGAAGAAGAGGCTAAACCGCTGACGTTTTGAATGTTTCGCCGTTCGTTAACAACATTGCTTTGCTAAAGATATTCCTTGGCGTAGGTTTGGTTGGTTTTGCTATCGATATTCCCAAACGAGAGGAGTTGGGTTTGACCTTAGGATGATAGACAAGCTGCAATAGACTGAATGCCAAAACGCTAGAGGTAAAAAGCACTATCGTGCAGCCCTCGCACGGGAGCGCACACGAGCAATAACGCGAACACACAGATGTGCCTTTGGTTGTTGGTCTGCCGCTCAGGAAAGCATACAGTCCCGGCCTATACCGACGTCCTTGTTATTTGTACCAACGACGCGCGCTACGATAGGAGAAGCAGGTTTCGCCCACAATATTTCTGGCCTACGAGGCTCCTCAACCGAAGCAGCTACTTCGTAACATCGTTGGAATTGTTTCGTGTTTCTCAGTGTATTCCTAGACGGCTGGATTGAGCATCGAGATGCACTTTCATTCTTCTCAAAGTCAGGCCTTGGGTGAGGCAGAGAGTTCTCAAGTTAAGAGCTTGAACAAATTCAGGTGCCACCCCTATCGTAGTGTTGAACCGTGTACATGAACGTTTTGCCGCAGCACAACAATGGACACGGCCGCACCTGCCACAAGCGGCCCACCACGGAACCGCCGATATTCTTAACTGAGAATGACCTTTCCGATGAGAATAAATAACTTCTTTCATGTTGAAAGATATGTGTTTTCCCAAGAGCCAAATTGTACACTTGAAAATACAGCTGTAGGCAACAGCTATCGATCGGACAAAACAAACTTTTGTGCGACCGATAGCTGTTTCCTACTACCTACATGTCCTATTAATAGTATACATGTTGGCTCTCAGGAACAAGTTTATCTTTCGAAACAATACCAACTAAATCGATTTTCACTCTCATCGGAAAGTCGATTCTCAAATAGGAAAATCGGCTGTTACGGTATTGCAGGCCTCCACCGCACGGGTGGACGGGACCCCCCCCGTTTCGTCGACATAGTAGAAGGGTGGGCAAAGGGCAGACCTTCCGAGCACCTTTTGGAAAATCAGATATGACGAAAATCCACGGAACGTCGGCAAACTCCAAACGGTAGCCTTTAGAAGCCCCTTTTCGAACGCCAAAAATCACGCCAAGCCCACAGAACGTGGGAAAGTCCGCACGTTTTGAGATATTTGACGTGCCAAAAGGTGTTCAAGAGGCCGGCCCTTTGCCCACTTTCTACTGTGCCGACGAAACGGGGGGGTCCCGTTCACCCGTCCACGGTATGTTGCAGCCCTACCAGGCTACTATCGTATCACTCGTCGCTAAGGCTACTTCAGAATGTAAGGGTTCGGCACGTTGTCGCAGGCAGGACAAGAACGGACACGGCAAAACTTGATACATGTGTTCTCAACGTCGTATGCATGAGATACAGAGCTCCTTAAGTGAGGAAGGTAGCGTGACCACATTTGGGTTCACCCGTACCGTAGCATGAATCTCCATTTTTACCAGAAAATATGAGGCCGCACCTGACACACGTGGTCCGCCACAGCATTGCAGGCCTCGACGGCGGCCTGTCGCAGTGCTGCATCGGTCGTAGTATGCGTCGGTAACAACACTGCAAAATGTGTAGATTAGGCGTGTTGTCGCGGACACACCTAGGAACACGGCCACACCTAACGGTGTTCCAACTAATGCGCGGGATTCAGTGTGTCTTCACAGCAGCACACCAACGTACACGATCGCACCTGACACACGTGGTCCGCCACAGAGTTGCAGGCCTCGACCATGGTCTGCCGCAGCGCTGAGCTCTTCACCGCCTCCCTTGTGCTCCGCGGCCACCGACCTATTCTGCCGGAGGGAGGAGGCTCCTCGAACGTCACGCATCTGCGCAAGTTTATCCGAAATATTGTAAACGGTTGAAATAATAACTTTCATGGACTTCATGTTTTAGATGATATATATAGAGACTGTTACGGGGGACCACAGCAGTATCGAGAACCCACGGCAAACACAACAAAATCTGTATGTTCCCCCATCTTTACTCTTAATAACCATGTTTTTTTCCTCAGTACTGTGTTCCCCCGTAACAGTACTGCAGGGGGGATGGGGTTTGTTACTTAAGACACATACTACGGTAAAAGTACTCCATTTTGTTTGGAGGCTTCCTCGCTTGAGGAGCTCTATACCTCACCCAAAAACTGATTTTGAGTAGCCTGAAAGTGCAACCCGACGACCAAACCCATGGCCTAGGTATAACAAATATTCATATTGCGAAACCAACAATGGCATCCCGACGATTTTTGGGTGAAGGAGCCACGTCATTCACAAAATAGGTGTAGCCAAAAAGTGCGACCTCTATCGTAGCACGCGTCTTGTTCATTTCCGCCTTCGGGAGAGACGATATGATGCCATCGGCAAAGACTAAGAGATCTGTCACAATAAAATATCTCACGCGCCTGCTGGAGCATGTACGTCCGAAAGATAGTACTATATCTCGTCAACGGTTCAGAGCTCTGTGACCAAGAGGGTGTGTACTCATTTCATACCTAGCCGTAGTCGTATTACCGTAGACCCTCGTATCCCTACAACGCCGGGACGGAGCACGTTGGGTTTCCACAGAACAGACCTCGCGTGCACCAAGCGCGAAGCGCCGTGAGGTGTTCGGCGAGGCGCATGACGGATGAGCTGCAACCTACTAAGAACCGCTTTTGTGAGACGGACTTCGGCACCTTGTGCGTAATTTCTTGCATCTGGAGGACAACTTCAAATGAAATCATTTGTTTTCTGGTGTGAGTGACCAAGGGGAAGGTCAGGTGTAGGGCTCGCACGAGTGGCTGACCTGTATAATAGCAATATTAAAAAATTGTACTTTTCTGTTTAGCGACACGCACCGCCGCCATGACATTGTTACGCTGAGCGTTGCAAGCATCCAGGTAGATCCTCAATCGAGAAACCGCGTCAGGCAGAAAGGTGTTGGTAAACTATTTCCAGCCCTATCGTAGCACGCGCCCTTCAGTGGACAGCTGCAGATCAGATTCTTACCTGTCCGCACATGAAAAGTCCCCGCAAGCGGCACGAAAAACATTCGTTCCTGGCCGGTGAAAATCCGACGGGCTCCGTCCCGGCATTGTAGGGATGCGAGGAGCCATGGTTATATTACTACAGCCATGCGTGAAAAGAGTACACCCCTACCCCTCCCCTCCCTGCCGCCCATTCAGGGAGAACACCTGCACATCAATTGCTTACCTGTCCTCGCACGAAAGGTCCCCGCGACCGGCACGAAAAACGTTCGTGCATCGCTCGAGAAGGCACTGAGCCCACACTCCTTCCGGCAGCGGAATCCGCTCGACCCGACCAAGCTCTCCTCTATCCGTTGGTCTCCCATTCCACGGCAAGCCTTATACAACCAATGGTGACAGAGAGGCGAATTTACGTGTTAATTGTCGTGTTTCTGGAGACGATTCAAGATACCGTAATAACACGTGCCCACCTCCGACGATGACGATATTCCATTGGCCATCTGACAATGTGCAGCAGCGTGATGGTCAATCGCTAAATATGACTATATTAAGGCATTCGGCGTCATAACGTCGAGAGGATGAAAGCCATCAGGCTCGAGTCTCTGCTTTCTCTCTGTCGAAACCTGCGGGATATAGACACCCTGTGTATGCATTTTTCTGTCTACTAGTCGCGAATATGACGCGTTTGGCGGACTTTCCGTTGTGGAGGAGACGCCTGCTAAGATAGAGGTAGCTCGTTTTGGGCAACCATTTCTGATTCGACAGGTGCAAAAGTACCCGATATCTTCGGTATACCAGTTGGGTTTGACGATTTTACTCATTTCATCCCTGGACCGTGGGATCGTTCGTCTGTTTGCACGATCTGGTTTCCTCAAAAACACTGTTCTTGGGTGAGGAATAGTGCTGCTCAAGGGAGGAGCCTAAGATAAACGTAGCTGCACCCTTATCGCGGCATGCGTCAATACACCAATAAACCAGGGATTTGTATTCCATGGCGTTCTCTCTACGCCTACCACTTCTGGTCGTTAAGGCTGACGTACTGGAAGCAGACCGCCAGTGAGAACTTTCAATTAGTCCGTATTCAGCGAGGGAGGACTGTGACGGCCTTAGAAATGCCGGTGTTGATTGTCGTGCTGACCCTCCCATAGGCCGTTCCGGCACCCGAGAACACTCTTGAGAACGTTGTCGGGAAGACTCCTGAGAACGCTCTCGGAGCAGAGAACGATTAGAAGGAACCTTCGGGCAGAATGGCTTTATTTGCCCCTCGTCCTTCCAATGGCGCGATTCGGACTTTTCCCAGGAGCCTAACCGTTGCAGATCGCGTTCCACTGACGGCGGAACGCACGGTTCGTTTGGCGTACTCCGGCTGACGCCACCGCCACCGCGGCAATCTCTCCCTTCACCGTGACAGGTCGGAGCATCGGCATTGTCAGCGAAGGAAGGGGAAGCGCCCACCCCTCCTGGATCATGGTCTCCTTGCTTGGTACCACCATGATCTGCTGCTGCGTGCTGCGACGGTGCCGGTGCCGGTGTCCACTGACACCTCAACGTGGAATTTCTCGCGCCCGAAGATGCGACAAACTTCTGCAGCAAGCAAAATCCACCGCCAGCAAGAGCAGCGTTGGCTGCAGCTTCAGAACGGCGGGGGTAACGTTGCACAAACCTCGCCTCTTCACCATCGGTGTCAGGGTGAAAGTTCAGGTTAACAGCTCCATGTGTGTGTGGAGATGGCATCGCCGTTGCCACGGCCTGGTCTGTGCGCCGCTGGGTGTGTGGCAATGGCATCGCGGTTGCTGCGACCTGATCTGGGCGCCGTTGGGTGTGTGGCCTTGGTATCGCGGTTGGTGGTGCCATGCCTGTGCGGAGCCGGTCTCGTGAGTACAGATTTTCTGTGGCGGGCCGCTTAAGCTCCGCGGCCGAACCATGTTCTCGGGAAGGTCGCGTAGGCTCCATATTCGAAGTTTTGCTGTCGGCACGAACACCACCTTCTCCGAAACAGAAGTCGTGCAGCTTTCCTGCCGTCAGGTGTCCGATTACAGCAAGCATTGGTCGTTGTCCAACTTCGTCCTTGTTTGTTGCATCGTTTTCTTTTGCTGCTTCTTTCCAGGAAACTCCCGAATGTGATATTCTCGCGCTTTCGTTGAGCATACCAATCGCGGCATCCTTGCCTGCTGCGTCGTTTTCTGCCGCTTCTTTCGCTAGGCATGCCGATCCCGGTCTTAATATTCTCGAGCCATGGCTGTGACCCGCAACGGTTTGTGGCGTGGGTGCAACGTAAGCGGTGGTAGATGTTTCCCTGGTCGGGTCCAGCCCATCTCGATCGCCAGTAACCCACGAGATAACGACGGCCACAGGGTCATCTTTAGCCGTGCTTCCTCTTGAAAACTCTCGAAATATGCTGGACAAGCATGTATTGCTGGACAGAAGGAGACAGGTACGCGTCAGAAGCAACCATAGAGAGAGTTGTGTTGGATAAGCTGAGGAGGTTCGGCAATGCCTCCTACACTACATTCGAGTTGTGGGTCCATCATGAAGCGAACGTTCGTTGTACTACTGCAGTATATGTTTGTGGCGTACATCCTATCAACGTACACACTCGGTACGATATGTTGAACTACTGCCGTGGGAAAAGGCAAACCCTGCAGCGACACGTCATACGATACGGGTGGCACGATTTGTCCAAACATTGTCCGGCCGACGGGGCTCCTCAACGGAGGAACTACCCCCCACAATCGGAACCCTATGTGTGGTTTACAATGTCATTGTCGATGTAGATCCATACTACGATAGGGGTAGCCACAGTTGGTTCTGAGGCCCCTCACTTGGCGAGCCCTCGATCTCACCCGAACAAAAACAAATATGAAGAAAAGGTGGCAGTGCGACCCGATGAACAATCCCATGGCCTACCTATACAGCGAAAACTGAGGCAAAACAAGAATGACATTCCGGCGATATTGGGTTAAGAAGCTCCCTCTTTCAGAAAACGTTTTAACCCAAAAAGTGCTGTCCCTATCGTAGCACGCGTGTGCTTATACTGTAGCCCATTCGTTTGTTCGTCGGTATAAACGTGCTTCGTTTCTGCTCAAAGTTAGTACTTGGGTGCCGTATGGAGGTCCTACAGTGAATAGCTTGAGGAAACATTACGGCGCATGCTACGTTAGAGGTTCACCATTTTTTTTCTGAGGCTCCTCACTTCAGGAGCTCTATTACCTTACCCAAACAAAGATTTAAGAGATAATTAAAAATGCTCCCCGAGGAATAATCCCATGGCCTGGGCATACAACGAAACATATTGCAAAAACAGATCGAGATTTCGGCGATTTTTTGGTTAAGGAGCCCGGTGATTCATAATTTGTTTAAGCCAAAACGTGCTACCTTTATCGTAGCGCGCGTCTTACGTGCACCCCTACCGTAGCGTTCGTCCCGCACCTCGTGAGCTTGCGCTTAACGCAGCCCTCGCGCCGAGAGGTGAAGAACCAGTCCACGGCCTCACCCATGGAATCGAAAACGACCGTGTCCGGAATAAGGCATTGAGAAAACGGACAGCGCAACCTGCCGACGACGCCAGCGGTATTTTCGAAGAAGAAAATAAGAGGAAACACTGTTACTTTTGTTGTTTTTATTATTTTAATTGCTTGGTATGATTGCAGTTATGGTTGGTGTCCCGTAGAGACGTGAAGAACCCCCACTGCTTTGCCTATGGAATCGAAAATGATCCGGTCCGGATTAGGGCACCGAGAGTAGGGACAGCGTACCCTGCCGAAGACGCCGCCAATATGTTGAAATAACAAAATAACGTATCGGATTGAAAAGGGGTGCGACAACTATGCACAATCTATACGTAATTCTTCTTTGTAGGTAGTCATGGCGTGGGGCTGAAATCCACAACGGAGTTCCACCTTGGAGAGAGACCCTATCGGAACCTCTAGAACGGTGTACCAGGAGGCGACGGATTACAGGTTATGTTGTTGTTTTTTTGCATCCATGTATCGTCTTTCCATTTCTTCTCTAGCGCCCTCCCTTTTCGCAACGGAGATCCGGCGTCACATATCGGGAATTCCCCACCCCCCCAAAAGGTGCATGCTTTCTCTTTAATCGCGGGAAGGGCCCAGTATCAGCAAAGCCGTTTTCATGTGTTGACATGGGCTAGTGAACTTGAGGAGCTGTATTCCTCACCGAAAAACCGTCTATGAGAAAAAAATGGATGCGCACCGCGACGAACAGCCCCATAGGTTAGGTATACCACAAACGAACAATGTTGTATCACCGAAATGGGTTTCCACCAATACTGAGGGGTTTCTCACTTCGAAATCCGTCAGTCAGAAACGTTTTGGCGAAAAAGCGCTACCCCTATCGTAGCACCCGCCTGTTCCCACAACAGGACGCGATAGAGGTAGCACTTTTCGGCAAAAAAACGTTCTGAATGACGGGGCTCCTTAACCCAAAATCGTCGGAATTTCATTTTGTTTTTGGAAAATGTGTCTCGTTGTGTACCTAGGCCATGGGTTTGGTCGTCGGGTAGCACTTTCAGTTTACTCAAAATATGTGTCTGGGTGAGGTATGGAGCTCCTCAAGTGAGGAGCCTCAGAAAAAATAGGGTGCACCTCTAACGTAGCGTGCGTCAGAGGTTTGAGTTGTACCCCTTTCTTGCCTGTCTCGCTGCCAGAGAAGATGAAACAGTCGCGCAGGGTGGAAAGTCTGGGTACCGCCGCACGAAGCCGGTCCGTGGGCTAGGCCAGAATGGTCGAAGTCGGCCCAAGTCTCTTGTCCAAGAAGAAAGCCTTGTGCGGCCCCGGGCATTTCCGTCCCTGCACAACCAGAATTTTGTCAGTAAAACAAACGATGTTACGTGCTGGCGTGCGGCGTTTGGGCAAGCTGGCTGTGTGCAGCTGGGCGCAAAGACGAGAGCTTGTGACTACAGTAAAAGCTACCACATGACCGTGTTGCTATGCGGCGACTATACATGTCCACTGCCTATTGCTGCTGTAGTAGGTATCCGCTGCAAAGCTTCCTGGGTTAGGGTTGTCTTCTCGACCGGTGCTACGACAAGGGGACCCTTTTTTTGGCCAAACTACAAACCATCCTTAATCTCAGGTACACCCCAAAATCGTTGGAATACCATCTGTGTTTCGCAATATGTTTCGTTAGATACCTATACCTAGACCCTGTGATTGTTCATCGGGTTACACTTCCAATGCTTCTTGAAGCAAATGTTATTGGTACGGTTATCCTCAGGTGAGGATCCTCAGAAGAAGGTAGGCGAACTCCTACCGTAGCATGCGTCTCTCAACGGATTTAGCTGACGCCTTTGGGACCCCCCTAAAAGCGACCAAACCAACTACGTTTAAGAAGGGCCCTCAGCAGTACGGGTATCACCATGCTGCGCGCGCGTCGCACGGCTCACTACGTTGCAATTCGAACACATCTCCTGCCCGAGTTTCCCGGGCCCCATCGTGTTGTCGATGCTGTAAACGTCTGTGAGTTCTTTGCGACATGGCTTTTCTCCGAAGCCCTAAAGGGGTTAATGTACCCAACGATTATCTGAGAACAACTTGAAATGTATTACAGGCTGCAGCTACAATTTTATTTTACCGACCACACACCGGTCCTTGTCCAAGAAAGGTCGTCAGCACATGGTCGTGTTCCTTCGTCTCCTCCTCTTCTTCCTCCTCCTCTTCCTCCTCCTCCTCCTCCTCCTCCTCCTCCTCCTCCTCCTCCTCCTCCTCCTCCTCTTCCTCCTCCGCCGCCTCCTCCGCCCCCGCCTCTTCCTCCTCCGACTTGTGCTATCGTTTGGTCGTCGCGGATTGAGTTTCCATGTTCGGATCGACACGGCAGTTGTTCCCCCTCTTCATGCTGCCTGTCAGCCGCAGTGTTCCAACTGCCTGTACTGGTCAGATTTTCCGCGATAATTTGTTCTGCCGCCTCCTTTTCGCTCTCCGCGGTAGCCTCTGTGTTCCAACTGGTGGTGTTGCTGCTCCTGATCGGGTCTTCAGGGATCGCTTGTGTCCCCGCGCCGTCGCTAGTCACCGTTGCCACAGCGAGAGCGACGACCTCCTGCTGCACCCACGCCGACGCCACCTGGTTAATCCCTTCCAACCCGACCATACCCGGCGATGAAATCTCAGTTCCCTTCGGTAGTGTTTCGCTGTTCGCGTCAACCTCAGTGTTCCAGCTGCTGTTGCTGCTGGTTCTGCTGCTGATCGGGTTTTCCGGGACCAAGTCCGTTGCCGCACCACCAGCGATAGCCACCGGTGCCACAGCGGGTACGACGACTTCACGCTGTGCCTTCGCTGACACGGCTTGGCTGAGGCCTTGCAACCCGGTCACACTCGACGATGAAATATCGGTTCCTGTCAGTGGTGTTTCGCTGTCCGCGCCAGCCTTTGTTTTCCAACTGCTGTTGCTGCTGCTTCTGCTTCTGACCGGGGCTTCCGAGGCCAATTCCGTTGTCGCACCACCGGCGCTAACCATCGACGCCACAGCGGGTACGACGACTTCACTCTGTACCAGCGCTGGCGCCACCTGGTTGATCTCTGCCAACCCGATCACACCCGGCGATGCAATATCGGTTCCCGTCAGTGGCTTTTCGCTGTCTGCGTCAGCCTCTGTATTCCAGCGGAGGTTAGTGGTGGTGGTGGTCGGCTCTTCCGGGAGCACTTGCGTTGCCGCCCCACCAGTGCTAGCCACCGCTGCCACAACGGGTCCAACAACTTCATGCTGTAACCACGCCGACGCCGCCTGGTTTACCCCTTCCAACCCGATCACGCCGGGCGATGAACTGTCGGTTCCCGTCAGTAACTCGTTGCGCGATCCGTCTGATGAAGAATCGGTTCCCGCCAAAAGCCCATCTCGCGTTTCGTCTGATGAAGTATCGTGTCTCGTCTGTAGCTCATTGTGCGTCCCGTCTCCGGTCCGTAACTCCAATTCCCCGGTGTTACCGATTACCCCCCAAGGGTAATCTGGGACTTGCGTTATCGTCTCGCCACTGTCGTATATGATCTCTCCGGGTCGATTTTGCTGGGCACCCCCATCGCCGACGGTTTCAACATGAGAACCACCACTGTTTGTGCTATCCCGGCCATAATATCGGTGAGCATCAGCAGCACCGACCGTATCGGCATCAGAACCACCACTCGTTTTGCCGTCTGTTTTCTGATCAGAATGGGCGGAAGCAGCATGAGCCTGTCTGGGTCCCGACTCGGGGCTGGTTGATCCAGCAGTGAGGGGGGAAGGGTGGGTGCTGCCAGTGCTACTATCTAGGATAGCAACATTCGTCGTGCTGCCTTCTTCCTCCTCCGTATTGTGGGTCCCAAAGGCTAGGCTGGCAGGACTCGTTTTTAAAGTTCCTTCCTCCTTAAAACGACCGATAAAAGCACTCGTTGTACTACCTGCTTTCTCCTGATAAGGGCCGTACGTAGCATTCGTGGAGCTGCCCCCTTCCGCCTGAAAATCACCGGATGAACGCTGGCCGGTTGTTTCAGTCGTTTCTCTGCCGCCTCCTTCCCCCTCAACAAGGTGGGTGTCGATGATGCCGAAGTCTAGGCTAGAAGCACTCTTGTTGCTACTTCCTACCTTCTTAAAATCACCTGAAGAAGCAGTTTTTAAGCCCCCTTCTTCCTCCAAAATATCGAGAGTAGCGCTTGTTGTGCGCTGTCCTTCCTCTACAGTATGGTCAGAAGAATTCTGGCCGTTTAATTCAGCTGTCTCTTTGCCGCTGCCCCCTCCCTCCCCAAAACGGCCGGAATTGAGCTGACCATCTATTTCAGCCGTGCTCGTGCCGTCCATGCCGTCGTGGAATTTTCTTTCTCCATGTAGTGCACCCGTTGTGCTTCCTTCATCCTCTTCAGAATGGCTAAGAGCAGCACTCGTTGTGCTGCTTTCTTCACGCTCAAAATAGTCGGGAGCAGCTCTCATTGTGCTCCCTCCCCCCTCGTCAACACGGCCGGAAGCATGCCGCCCGTTCAATGTGTCTGCCTCTTTGCTGCGGCCCCCTTCCACCCCAAAATGGCCGGAATGATGCGGACCGTCTAGTTCAGCCGGGCCCTTACCGTCCTTGCTGTCGTGCATTTCGTTTTCTCTGCGTGGCGAACTTTTTGTGCTACCTGTTTCCTGCACAAAATGGCCAGAAGCAGCACTCACTGTGCTTCCAGCCCCCCCCTCGACATGCCCGGAAGAATTCTGGCCGTCGATGTCAAGCATGTCGGCATCTTCGCCGCTGTCGTGGGTTTCGGTTTCTCCGCGTTGTATTCTGGTATCACTACTTTGAGTCGGTGGTGACTGCTGAGCCCGGACCGCCACGTGTTCCGACAACGCTGTCGATGTTGCTGACTGCGCGATCAGCATCGCAAGGGACGATACTACCGTTTTCACGGAATCCGCTTTGTCGATGCCTAAGACGATAGCCGGGTTACGCTCGGAACCCTCCTCCGTATTGGTGACGGCAAGGCTACGCCCAACCTGTCCCCGACCAGTTGAGACGACGTAGGCGTTCGTGGATAGCGCCGTGGCTGTTGCTGACTGTGAGGCCTGGGTCGTAAGAGGCAATGTCGTCCCTTCCACAGAGTCTTCTTCCTCATCACCGTAGACCACGACTTTCACTGAATCCTGTTCTTCACTACTTAAGCCGATAGCCGAGTTACGCTCGGAACTCTCTTCGATACCGGTGATGGCAGGACTGCGCCCAACTTGTCCCTGATCTGCTGGGGCGACGTGGGAGTTCTTGGATAACGCCGTGGTTGTTGCTGACTGCGCGACCCAGGTTGTAAGAGGCGATATCGCCCCTTTCACAGTGTCCTCTTCCTCGTCACCGAAGACCACGGTTTTCCCTGAATCCTGTTCATCGCTACCTAAGACGATAGCCGAGTTACGCTTGGAACTCTCTTCGATGCTGGTGATGGCAGGACTACGCCTAACCTGTCCCTGATCTGCTGGGGCAACGTGAAAGGTGCCGGACAACACCGTGGCTGTTGCTGATTGTACGACAACCGTCGCAAGAGACGACACCGCCCCGTTGTCCCCCTGCTCGATGTTTTGCGGATATGGCAATGTATTTTCCCCGACGTGTGGAAATGGTTCGCTATACGGAGATGACGACGTACTTTGTTCCAAGTTGGTAAATGGTTCGTTGTGCGGAGAAGGTATCCTATTTTCTCTGCGGTTGACAAATGGTTTCCATTCAATCTCGTCGCCCAAGGGTGAGCGACTTCTCTCGTGCCTGGAATCCTCTTTTTCACCCGTGCCGTTGTCATACGAAGGCTCATCCACGCCCTGGGATTGGAAGTCCCCGTTCCCATGCATGCCGTCGTCATAAGAATCCTGTTCGATGCCTATCACGTACTGCGCCAGCGGTATGGTTGCCGTACCTGGTGTGTCTAGATTTCGCGACGAAGACATGCTATCGTCCGCTGTCTCCACGAGTTCGTGCTTTGGAGTAGATGCGGACGTCCCCAGCTGTGGTGGTTGAAGACGATGTTGTGCAGCTGTCGAGTTTTGATAGACGAACTCGGCCAGGTCCTGGATAGGCTCAGTTTCCCAATGTGAAAAGGCAACAATCGGGGGGGGGTACAACATAGACGACAATGGGGCGTTAGAGCAAATAGTGATTGGGGCACCGGAGGGAGACGGGCGAAGATACGATTTTGTAAAATGTATACTAGTTCGAAATACACATAGAACTTTAGGCACTACGCTACGCCAGGCTGCGTAGTGTACATAGAGAAACGGGTGAAGACTCCCGTGTTGGTCGGGAAAGTTTTACTGTAAATATTCGGTGACAACAAGAGTGACAGATTGGCCCGGGGTGCGGCAGCCTTCTGCATGAAGATAGACCTGGCCTTTCCGACGGGTGCCCAAACAAGGGAGATTAACGTTGATTGATCCAGGGGTTTCAAAAACAGTAAACCAAATCCACATCCCTATGTCTTAGACCCAAACCGTGGGGAGGTGATACTAAAACCAAGATTCCACGAGAACGCGTCTGCATGTGGCATCAATGCAACGCAACAAGTGGTGTAGCATTGGTTATCAGTTTGACCTTGGTTGTACAACGTAATGTGTCCGTTCACTCATTCGGTAAACAAAACAAGATGCTCTATACCAAGACTGCACAGTGTATACTGTACGCGTGAATTAGAGAGGTTTTGGGTTGCTCAATGATTACGCATAAACAAGCTCGAGCTGTGAACAATCTATTTTGCACCACGACTCCACGAGGTACACATGAACGTCGAGCGGCCTCGAGTTACTCTATGAATAGGTACAAAGAAGGGCTCGAACTGTGAACAAGATACTCCGTACGTACCAGGGCGCCAAAGGTTACGCATGAAATTTAGAGGTACTGCATTGAGTTGCTCTGTGAACATGTATGAGGGAGCGCTCGAACCTTCAGGAAAATGCTCTGTACCAGGTGTCCGTGGGGTACGCATAAGCTTGACAGGTTTTGAGTTGGTCCATGAATGTGTATTAGGAAGCGTTCATTCCATCTGTGATCGAGACACTCTGCTGTACCAGGACTTCATGGAGTACGCATGTACCTTGGAGGTCTTGTGTTGCTGTATGAATTCGTACGAGGAAGGTCTCAAACTCTAGACAGAGCCAAGATATCTTTGGTTTATTCACATCCAACAGAATGCGTGAGATGTGTGCGGGGAGAGAGTTGGGTACCAGGTGTTTGGTTGAACATCAACACGCCCAGATGCGAATATTACAGCGACCACAAGCAGGACGAGTAGGAAAAATTCTAGCGACTATGAGTAGAAAGAGCGCGCAGCAGTATAAATAATATGTGGGTACAGTACGTCAAAGTGTGCGTACAACAGCAGGTACTGGCTGTATGGAATATCCTAAATTGAGGTAGTGATAGTTTGTACTGCTGTTATGATTGGATGCCTCGGATGTACATTATCTGACGTTTTTACGGCAGTTTCCACGGCAAGCCGCGGCATCTTCCGCGGCATTCCATGGCGACCCGCGGCTTGCCACGGCAATCCCCACGGCTATTTCCACGGCAACGTCCGCGGCAACAGCCGCGGCAATTTCCGCGGCAACAGCCACGGTTTAATCGCGGTAACGTCCGCGGCAATGCCAACGGCCGTGTCCATGTGTTCGCGGCAGCACCCACGGAAACAATCGGGGATGTATGCGCGACAACACCCGCGGAAACGTCCGCGGAACAGCCGCGGCGGTATCCGCGGCAGTAACCGCGGGTAGCTCCACGGCTATACCCACGGAAACAGCCGCGGGTGTATGCGCGAGCCGCGGGTGTATCTGCGGGTGTATCCGCGGCAATACCCGCGGTTAGCTCCACGGCAATACCCACGGAAACAGTCGGATGTATGCGCAGCAACACCCGCGTAAACGTCCACGGAAACAGCCGCGGCGGCATCCGCGGCAGTAACCACGGTTAGCTCCACGGCTATACCCATGGAAACAACCCGCGGGTGTATACGCGAGCCGCGTGTGTATCCGCGGATGTACCCGCGGCAACAACCGCGGTTACCTCCACGGCAATACCACGGCTGTTTCCGGTTAGCCCCACGGCCATACCCACGGAAACAGCCATGGGTGTATCCGCGGCAATAACCGCGGTTAGCTCCACAGCAATACCCACGGAAACAGCCGCGGGTGTATCCGGTTAGCCCCACGGCAATACCGACACGGCAATACCCACGGAAACAGCCGAGGTTGTATCTGCGGCAATAACCGCGGCTAGCTCCACGGCAATATCCACGGAAATAGCCGCGGGTGCCCCACGGCAGTACCCACGGAAATAGCCGTGGGTGTATCCGCGGCAATCACCGCGGTTAGCTCGACGGCAATACCCACGGAAACAACCGCGGGTGTATCCGCGGATGTCTGTGGGTGTAACCACGGTTAGCCCCACGGCAATACCCACGGAAACAGCCGCGGGTGTATCCGCGGCTGTTTCCGTGGGTGTTGCCGTGGAGCTAACCGCGGTTTCTGCCGCGGATACGCCCATGGCAAAATCCGCGGACATACCCGCGGCAAACCGCGGTTGGCCTCACGGCAGTATCCGCGGAAACAGCTGCGGGTTGCCATGGAATGCCGCGGCAGTGCCGTGGATAGCCGTGGGCGTCTCCGCGGGTAGCCGTGGCATGCCGTGGCAACCCGCGGGTACTGCCGCGGCTTGCCGCAAAAAAGTCAAATAATGTACATCCCTCTTGGATGTCCATCGTCGTCTTTCCCTAACCACAGCCGGATATGCCATTACCTCGCTACACCCCCCCTGCTGGCGAGTCTACGTAATATATTACGTACGTATTATCTTCCTTGGTTCGTTTTTCTTTCTTTCTTCCTCTTTTTTTTTTCCTCCTCTGCTATTGTACATAATTTGGTTTCCTTGGTAGCATGCGGTGTAGTCGGTGTCAGTTGCGAGTCTTGAAACGTGTGTGCCAGTATGGGCCTGATACGTAAGTACGCTGACTACCGATTCACTTGTATCTTTCTCTGGCGGATGTACGACTTACTTATCTACCAGGTATGATTTATAGTGTAGTCTACCACCTTTGGTTTGTTTGACTTTTTTCCTGGGGTATTCTTCCACTCCACAGTGACTGGAAGCCTGTCCTGTGACGACGGACTTGATTCTGCGAGTTCACGTGAGAACAACAGCAACAACAACAACAACAACAACAACAACAACAACAACAACAACAACAACAACAACAACAACAACAACAA